>VWZZ01007698.1:885530-927287 GCA_013399095.1 Psophia crepitans | reverse complement strand
CACGCGGCGTGGGTGGGAGGGGGACCGGGTGATCCGCAGCCACTCCCAACGACGGCAATGGATGCTGGGGTCATGTTTACATCTGTGCGTGCATGTGCGGAGCCCCCTCACCCTCACAAAGCGCCGCAGCTGCCTCCCTGCGCAGCCGAGGGGACCCGGGCGAGTTATCCCATCCTCATCCTCAACTTCAGCCAAAGCCGGAGCAGCGGGGGGACGCGTCCAGCCCTACTCTGCGGGAACAACCGTGCTCAGCGCTGACAATTGCCCTGGGTCGGCTTCCCCAGAGCCGCCGGGGGTCCTCCCACCGCCTTTGATTTACTCCCGACTGCAGTTCGCAGGATAGGCAGAAGACGTGTCATCTCCCCCTAGGTGAGATGTGGAGATTCCTACAGGGCACTGGGAGGGGGGCTGGATTTGCCGGAATGCAGCTATCCCTGCTCAGAAGCACCCTTTGTCATCCTCGCAACGAGAAACGGAACAATAAGACGAGTTCAAGAACATCCGTGCTGGTATGTTACAGATCCAGGCTTCTAATAACCGTAAGGAAACGGACTGTCCAGAGTACAGTAACTGCAGTCCGGCCATTGTTCGGGGGCTGTCGGATGAACTGGAGGTGCTGGCAAACGATGCTAGAAATCAGGCTTGAAATGAGCAGCACCACAGCGAGTCCTGTGTATTCCACAAAACCAGTCACTGCAGCTAAACCAGCAGTTGTGCTGTGAGGAAATTCACTCTAATACTTTGCCATGAAGAAACATGCTGTTGTTTTTCCAGAAATTTCACAAATCCTAGTGAGTTCATTTAATCGAAATTAAGAGGATCACTAGATCTTCCTAGGTAAATATGCAATAGTTCTATTGCCAAAAAAATCCTATCAAATAATTATTAGCCCCAGCAACACAAGGCCTTTCTTTTTATCACATCTACAGACCACAGTAGCAAACTAGCTGGAGCTTTTCTTAGAGAGGAGAAATAAACACAGCTTGACTTGCTTACATATTTTGTTTACATTTCCATCCATACTCATGCAGGATTCCTTGGCTGTATTGCATCCATACCATTTCAGCAATGATCTATTCACACTCTCCTGACACTTGCTGCATCAGTCATGCCAATATTTTTCATAAAACTCATTCTCTTGTCTCTCCTCCCTCATTTCTGCTTCTACCCAAGAGCCCCCATGCTTGGTTTTTGCTGCCATCTGACTTCCCTGGGATTTCTTCCTTCCAGTCCTCTGGAGTTGTAGTTTGGGGCCTGAGAAGCACCCCCACATATTCCCCATTACCAGGAAGGTGGTAACATTTGCCTTTTCTGCTCCAAGTTGCCACAAGTCAAAGGCAATGCGTAACAATTCCAGGTCATCAGGTTTTGCACATCACCCTCCAAAATTTTCTTCTTCATATTCTACATCTTTCAGATCCTTTCTACCTGTTTTGCTCACAAGTTTCCTGCATATTGATATGTTGAAGAGTTTATCTGCTCCCTACAAACACATTTTAGCTACACGTACTACTGTATCAGTAGTCTCATCCCTGCCTAATTTCCAGCTACCATCAACCACCAAGCCCCAGTGGGCTTTGTACTGCAGAAGATAAACAACCACTATGCAATCTCCCTAAAAAGATTGTTCTATACCACAAAAAATTCTAACACTACCTACTACTTCAACTGTTAAAAGTCACCATGCCTTCCTCCTGCATGTGTTACTTCATTAGGGGAGATTACACTGACAGGTATTTTGATGTGGCATACACATCCGCTTGCCTTCCACAAATAAACCTAAATCAAAGCCTAGAGACAGAGGAGTGAGCTTCCTTTGAACAGGAAAGGTCAGCCAATATTTATAGTAGCTGAAATAAATGCTCTTTATCTGGTTTATAGCTGTATTATAATAAAATCAGAAGCTTGCAGAAAACAGTGCAGATGCACCTGAACCAAGCACATACAGAAAATGAGTGATAGCAGTGCATGACAGCAGAGAAGACCTTCTGATGTAATTGAAGGATGGAGAGCAAAATTCTTCAGCCAAGTAGTCTCTACTGGCTTTGCACTTGACTCCAAAGTCTCAACCAACACCAGGACCCCATTGCAGTAGGTGTCTGACAAATCTACAAGTTTCTTGCCCACAGGAGCAGAGAGGCCAGGCAAAGGAAGCACAGAGGGACCCGATGATGTTGTTTGCCTGGGGTTTCATAGCAAGCCATAAATAATTTCTCCTGCTTTCAACAAAGCTAGCTCAGACTGCATCTCACTAAGATGCTCCAGGTTTGGAGAGGAATCTTACTTTCAGTTCACAATGGGGAAGAGAACTTAGAGTAGAACTTAACAATAAAATCCTTTTGCCTTCCTTGGCTGACAGCTGTTTACACAATTCAAGACTCCAGAGATTAAATGCATTGCAGCACAATTAGTCAACATATCTATTTGCCGAAGGTTTGGCAGTCTCAAACCAACCCCCCGCATTTCAAGCCCTGAAACTTTTTCCTATCAACTTCTTAAAGATCTAAAGCATATGGATATGAGAGTCAGATTGGGTTAAAAATCTCTTGAAAAAAAATGGCTGTATTTACGGTACTTATGTGGAAGGTAGACCCCAGCACTGACCACAGCTCTTTGCAAAAACTCTTTATTGCAAGGGAGGAATATTAAAGTTTAAAAAGGTACTTTGCCTCTCTGCTGCAATCTACCACGGATGTTTATCTGTACAAACTGTCAGAGTGGGTATCATTTATTATTTAGGATGAGCAGTGCAACACCAGGCTAAATAGAACACTAGTCTAACCCATTGCAGCATTCTTCTGGGAGACCCCAATGAAGACAAGCTTTTATGTAGTTTGGCACTAACATACACAGATCCCAAAGTGGGTATCACTTGAGCGATGGTGAGGCAGACTTGCTGTCTTTCATGCCCTCAGCACAGCCAGTCTTCACCCAGCTGTGCTAGCAGCAGCTATCCAGGTTTTGGGGGGCTTTGAGAGAAGAGTTGCTGTTTAGGCTGGTGCCAAAAATCCTCTTTCAGATTCTTCTGGAGCCAGAAAAACAGATTATCACTCCAGCAATAAACCACTTTCCATGACTGGAGGTTCCTTCCTTGCAGCCCAGCTGGAAAAAACAGAACATACGCTCATGCAAGGTCAGTCAGCCTAGCTCAAAATGCTTTTGTTGCTGATTTCAGCTAAGTTGGCCAACTTTTTTCCTAAACCAGAGACAAACACTCACATGTTAGAGCTGTGCACCTGGGGTGGAACATGAACCTCCAGAAAAGAATGATAGCAAACAGCTTGGAAGTGATCCATATTCATTTCACAAGCAGGTGGTAGAGTTTCAAATATGTGCATAAACCTTTACAGTATGGGCACACAATATGTTAGTAACAATCCAAGGTAGACTATAGTCAACTCCACATTCCCACAGTCACCCTCACATAAGCTCCAGAAACACCACAAGCCACCTGTTGGGTTTCAAAACTCAACCAGAATGTGCAGAACCTAAAGCCTGCTCAACCCTGAAAACCAATTTGGATGCTCCCATCTAAAAATTATTTCCTAGTTAGAAGTTTTTTCCCTCCTTTCACAACAGGTCCACTGAGCTGGATAGAAGAGTCTTTACCACACACATTCCTTTTGTGCTTATGCAAACTGATTTTCCATGTTCCTATTGTGAAGATGATGGGAGCCTCCAGGACAGGCAGGAGCTGCTCACCAGGCAGCTGTACAGAGCTCAGTGACAGCCTGGTCACTCTCCTGAGCACAACCCTCCTCCACAAGAAAAGTTGGAAGCCGCCCTCCTTCCTTTGGTTCTCCAAAATGTCCTGGAGTCTGTTCTTCATCACCACCTTTCACAAGCAACATCTATTTGTGGTGTTTGATGTGGTTTAAGTGAAGTGGAGGACAAGGGGGTTGCTGTTTTTTCTGTATCTGTTCTCAGATTCTTATCTTGGACTAGTCAATTTTTGTATATTTTTAGAAAAGGAAATGAAGTAAATAAACCATACAGTAAAATGATGTAATTTACCTTATCTGCCAAAACACACAAACTATTGTTATAAAAATACACCAGCAGACCCAAGCCCTGAGAAAGTTTACAAGCCAACTTCTAGATACCAGGATTCAAGTCCAAGGTCCAAATTCAGCAAATACATTCATATATGCTTCATCTCAGCTTTCAGTGGGGGCTCCTGAGGTATTGCTGGGACACCAGCGCACTCCTGATGCGAGCAGTCTGTTTGCACTAGCCACTTTCATAAAGCTTGGCAGGGTTGAAGTGTCTTCCCCCACCTCTGCACCATCACACAACTCCATTCGCAAGCATGGAGTCCTCATGTTTTGTCCAAAATAATTAACCACATTTTCCTGATTGTCTTGTTTCAAGCTGGTTCCCTCCATATCACTTTTCAAGTGAAGGGGGATGCGTTCAGCACTGGTAACCATGTGTAAGAGAAACCTTCCCATATCAGCAGGACTTTTCTTACTCTTGCCTGACAAGGGTCTTCACTGTCTTATTTGTGGCTGAAATGGGATCTGGGACATGGAGGTTCTCTAACAGATGTTGGATTGTCACCAGGAATAAGAATTTTGTGAATCTTTCAGATAACACCATATTATTGGTACCCTGTCCAGTGTTAATAATGTCCCTTGTAATCAACACCAGCCAAAAGGGCTTTCCACATACCACCTGAGAGGTTATAGCTACAGCATTTTGCTTTGCACACACGGTTCAGAAGGACCTGACTGCTTCACACAGGGGTGGTTGTTACTTGCCCTGGTTTGCAGATGGACAAGCTGAGAGATGGCACTGTCCAGTCTTACCAGACCAGCAGAAAACGAAAATTTAAGTCTTCCAAGTGCCAGAAAGTGGGCTTTTTGGGCTGTGCTCATCCTCACACAGAAGTGAAACAGATGGCATTCCTGCTTTTTATTAAACAATATGCCCATACACAACTTTCCATACCTATGCTTTAAAGAGCTCACTAACCAAACTCGCAGGTTTTTAAATTAGTTGAGTTACCCCTCAAGCCATTCTGAGGCACTGAGGTATATCAATACAATGTCAAACATGGGGGAAGATAGGGTTGCTGTGTCCAACAGTAAATAATTTCTTCAATATTACTCCACAATATTGTTTCATTTAAACATGGTTCTGTTAGCAGATATTTTTCTAAAATACTATAAAAGCTGTTAGAAATGGTAATGCCTGTACACAACATTAGTCTTGATAATTTGCCCTTTTTTATATTTAAAAGTCTGACACTTAATACCTGATTTTCCACTGCCAGTTTTAGTGCCCCCATGTAACAAAGATCTGGTGAC
Organism: Psophia crepitans; assembly: GCA_013399095.1. NCBI lineage: Eukaryota > Metazoa > Chordata > Aves > Gruiformes > Psophiidae > Psophia > Psophia crepitans. The sequence continues at coordinate 921,978 of VWZZ01007698.1, read as the reverse complement.
AAACCCCCACTTCTGTCCTTCACCCAGCCTGACTTTGCTGCCCAAGTTTAAGCGCATGAAGTGAGATGAGTGAACCTAAGCTTTACCCATGTCATTGCCCTGCACCTCCACTCTGAGCTTGCAATAATCTATTCCATCTCCCCACAGCATCTCATCTGCAATGTAAAAAGACAGTGTCTTCTACATACAGACTTGACACACTAGTTGGGCTCACAGGCTGCAGATAGTCTGCAGAATTTTAATTTTTTGGTTTCTAGGCCCTTCATTTTTCCAGTGTTGCTAAACAAGCAGCAGCCCTGCAGGACAACAGCAGGACAAGAAACACCCCCCAGCTCCTACGCTGCTCTCAGCCCTTCCTCATGCCTATAGTCAATAGGAGAAAACACGCTGAAGGCATGAGCCTTTCTCCTTTTATCACTAGAGCTGTTCTGAGGAGTGATGGTTGTTCTGATGGCTGATAGCACAATCTACTGGGCTTTTCTTGCATTTCTCTTGATTCATTATTCACTGACCCTATTACTGTTTCTACAGAATTAAAGGCAGATTACAAAGTGCAGAGTGGCTTATTACAGCCACTCAGTACACACACACACCCCCCCGCACCCCACAGGCTGCGTATTTCACAGTGATTACTATGGGTCTCCCAACCACTGTTGAGCAAGAATGTGTCTTTCCAGAGGAGACACACACTCCTATCTGCAGCACCATTAACACTAGAAGGGACTCTGCTTCTGAGCGCTTATCTGCATCCTTATACATTTATATCTAGTAAAAAATTTTATTTTTTGCATTCGTATTCCTGATTTGTGCATTCAGAATGATTTGAAAGTTCAGTAGTTTTCCAAGATACACTTATAAAACAGTCTCCCCAGTTTGTTCCTAGAGTCACATTAGCCCCTGAATATTCAAGTTGTGTTCCCCATATTTCAAAGTGTCATCCAAACCATTTGAAGCCTGGCCCTCTCATGCCAGGGCATCCTATAGACCTTGCCATGTATTAACAAAAACGCTGCTGTCTCATCAGAGGGTCCAAAGGCACATTACAGAGATAAGTATTAGCAGCTTCCCTTAAGTTTTTATAGAGGGTGATAGCTGAGGATCCAAAAGAGGAACAGGCTGACCAGCAAGAGAACTATACTCCCGAGTCCCAGTCCTCCTCACAAATCCATCCTCATGCACAGACACTTTGTGTCTTTTGCTCAAAGTGCTTCTAGAACTTCATTTTCCTTTTCAGTCTTCGCTAAACTCTATTTTGAACTCTAGCCGAGACCCAAGTACACACACACATGCGGGCTACTCCAGTACGAGGCTAATGAAATGGGGCTCTGGGGGTGCTCTTTCACTAGCCCTGAAGCACTGGTTTGCTGGAGGCTCACTCCTGGATGGGCAGGGCGGACAGCCACTGCACACACACCCAGCAGCTGCAGCGCTTCTGGGGTGTGGGGGTATGGCTGCTTGCTAGACACTGTTTGAGTCTCCATCCTACCATAAAATAGAATTTCTTAGAATTTTACCTATTGGTTTCTCTTTCTATGGAATATTTTACAGTGTGCCCAAGCCTGTTCACCATGACTGTATTATCTCGTGATTTTGTTTGCTCGATAAGCTGCCAAACTTCCCTGTATCAAGAAAATAATGGCTTTACACTTATTTTAGTTCTCCTATATCAGGGCCAGAGCTTGAGGCTACTTTGCTCCTATCACCAGGCACGTTTGACAGCCATAAAGCAGATGCACAGCTACCCTGCTAGCTGTCAGGCAGAGCTTGATGGCTGCATGGGGTCTGATGTGAGGGGTTTTTGTTTTGCCTTTCCACCAGCCAGCCTAGGAAAACATATTAAGATGGAAAAAATAGCTTAAAAATAGCGTAACACTAGAGGCATTTACCTAGCTAAAAATACTGTAAGAGGGTCAATGGACATAATTCTGACAAACAGAGTCCTGCTTATTTGATCAAAAGAGTTGAAACTGCTCTGAGTGGTACATTCCAGTTTTGTTATGGTGGTGTCAAGGAGGACTAGTGACATTTAGTCCATGAGATTTGCTCTGTCTCTTCAGTAATGCAACCTAGATCAGACCCTGACCCATCTAAAATGAACTTGTTAACCTCCCATTAGTGCTCTCAGCCTCCAGAGTGCTCTTCATGGGTACTCTGAAATGACTTCTGGTGAATGAGTCAACTACGCAATTACACTCATGGAAAGTCTTGGCCTCTCCATATATCAAGGGACAGAGCCTATAAGCATATCCACCACAAAGCTCAACTGTGATTTAAAGGAAAATATCATATACCTCCATGAAGGAAAAGCCATGCATTAAAAGTTCCCAAAACCCCACAGTAAGAATGATCATGGCAAAGTTCATCATCTAAGCCACATTTTCACAGCATATTTACCCTATGATTCAAACCCCGGGTGTAATCCACACACCATCAGTGAAAATAAACATTAGTATGAAGCTCACCAAAGCAACAAGATGAACTGAACTCTATGATGTCTCCAGACATTGCTCAAAACCTCACTTCTACAATGCAGTAGTAGCAAAAACACTTAAGGGGTTTTAAAGAACAGGTTAGAAAAGAGTTTGGTGTGGAAAAAATTGGTATAGTTGACCTTACCTTTGGCAAAGAGACCATCAGGGAACAGAAAGGAACAGCAGATCCCTCAGGGACACAGAGGACAGCATGGCACCACAGCAGAATAGGGCTCAGCCCTTTGATGTCAGAGCGAAGCAGGCCCAGAGCTGGTGACCAGCTTTAGGTGGGACTCCAGATCACAAAGCAAATTCATGGAACAGGCAGGTCCAACTCCAGGCAGGGAATTCCATCTCTGTGGTAGGGTCCACAGCCAGGCATGGCCAAGCTGAGGAGCAGCACTGCTCCAACACGGCTCAAAAAAAATATTGAGTGATCCAGCTGAGTTTAAATGGGCTCCTGGGCCTGTGGATGCAGGTGCAGTCACCAGGTGAGGCTGCTAAGGGCCATTAAAGCTAATTAATGCCCTCAGGACCCTGTCAGAGACCCTTTCAAAGCAATTCTGGAGACTTTCATACTGTGATTTTTAAGTTTGTTCCACAGGCTGGATAGACTCTGCGCTTTCTGCAAATATTCATCTCCATCTGTGTGCTGGTTTTGGCTGGGATAGAGTTAATTTTCTTCATAGTAGCTGGTACAGGGCTGTGTTTTGGATTTGTGCTGGAAACAGCATAACATAATCTGAAAATACAGAGATGTTGTCGTTCCTGCCGAGCAGTGCCTACACAGAGATGAGGCTTTTTCTGCTTCTCACCCCACCCACGAGTGGGCTGGGGGTGCACAAGGAGTTGGGAGGGGACAGACAGGACAGCTGACCGCAGGGATATTCCACACCATATGACGTCATGCTCAGCATATAAAGCTGGGGGAAGAAGAAGGAAGGAAGGGGTGTGATGATGGTGACTGGCATGTTTGTGGTGATGGTGTTTGTCTTCCCAAGTCACTGTTACACATGATGGAGCCCTGCTGTCCTGGAGATGGTTGAACACTTGCCTGCCATGGGAATTGATGAAGGAATTCCCTGCTTTTTTGCTTTGCCTATTAAACTGTCTTTATCTTACCCCACAAGTTCTCTTGCTTTTACTCTTCTGAGTCTCCCTCCAGTCCTGCACTGGGGGGAGCGATGAGCGGTGTGTGCGCTCAGCTGTTGGCTGGGGTTAAACCATAACACCATTACGTGTTAGTGTCTTCTAGAAGGTTTAAAGAAGAGGTCAGAAAAGTCTGTGGTGGGGAGGATTTAGGTAATACAGAAGGAGTCTGTGTATGAGAAAGGTGGGGGGACAGTAGCCTGCATCAGGAAAACCTTAAAGCCGGCAGTGATTTTTAACATCTGACTTCAGGGCAGTGTAACTGCTTCACAGAGACGGGAGCCATTGCAATGAGACGACTTGAGCTAGAGTATGCCTCATTTTCTCCTCTTCTTGCAATTGAGAATAGACTTTAAAACCAGAAGAAAGGTTTTGGGTTTATTTTCTGGCCCATGCAGGTTAGCATGGAAGGCTGGATTCGATAGACTTTTGTGTCTAGAAGAGGTACAGCATTTACATCTTTTTATGCTGTATAAACAAACAAACAAAATCTCTGATTAGACCACAATATGATGGGGCTTCCAGACATTATCCACAAGCACCTGCCTCATTGAAACTCAAGTTACCTGGGCTCCCAGACATGCTTTTGAAAATCCCACCCTGCTCAATGAGGAAAGACTATCTGCTACCAGTAGAAAAACTTGCCTGTGAGGGCACTGAACATAGCATCTCACAGCAGCAAGCCTTTAATTACCACATGGTAATCACCACAGTGATTAAATTGTCATCAGGTTCTTGCTAGTTTCTCTCGAACCGCCTTTATCTGTACCAAACCAGTGGGGAACCTACATGAAAAGAGTAAAAGTGAGGTGGCAACTCACTGCCCTTCATTCCAGGGGTACAGCTGCGTAAAAGGGTATAAAATCGGCTTTATTTCTTAGGCATACTTAACATGTTACAGCTTAGAAGATGACGGTTTCATGGGAAAGGATTAGCATGGTTTGGGTCATATTTGATGAATGCCATCTTAGATCTACATTTTCTGCTCTCTTAAACCGTAAAGGGTTCCCAATTCCAGTGTTCTTCACATGTAGCCATTTATTCAAATTGCTGGCTGTACCTTGCAACCTGTATGCCACGTTAATACTTTTTTTTCTGTTCATAATCGCACACTTTCCAGATATGGAAATTGTTGTATCTTAATCTTAACTGCATGTTGATTTGTATTCACTGAAGCATGTCGATAATACCATAACACCTATGCTTAAAAATTGCTGCTAAACTCCATACAGCCAGTGTAGATGGCTCTACTGCAAGGATAATCTCTGCGTGGGTTTCATCCATAGCTACACCAGCCCAGTTACAGGGCATCCATTCCCTGGGAACCCACAGGCCTTGGGAGGTGGAGAGAGACATAAATAAATAAATAAACACGATAAATTGGATACCCAGCCTGCCAGCCGATTAAGTCAAGAAGGAGTATTAAGTTGTTTGGGTTCCCATTTAAAAATAAATAAATTGAATCTCCCAGTCAATCTGCTTAATGTCTGATTGACATTAAGCAGATAAGTAGTGATTTAACCTTATGGGGTAGATTTCTTCCTGTGATGCAGAGATCATGTCATACTTGGAAGATGACAAGTGAATTTTTAATTTCCTGTCCTGACGTAGCCCAGCCATGTATTTGCTAGAAGCTGAGGGTGCTCCTTCTTTTTCTATTTCAGATGCTCCTGGGGCAGTCTGATAGGGGCCATCAGTGCACAAACAGCGCTGTAAATAATTCCATACGGAGAAAATGTCACCTCGTTTAAGGCAGTATGAAAAGGTTTAATGTAGGACGTATTCAGCTGGTCATTGAGCATTTTCCATTCTGGGATCCGTTCTTCACAGGTCCTTGAATTGCACATCCTCGCTGGCTCCACGAGTGCCATCAGAACCCAACATGCAGAACAATCAAGTGCCACAACAGCCACCTAGGTTTGCTGCATCGTATTTTATTGCGTTGATTTATCTCTCCATTTCTTACAGACTTATTGAACTTAAATTGCCTTGCACAGTCAAGCTCCCCCAGCCGCTTACCAGACTCTGCAAGAGGTGATTTGTCACTTCGCGTTCAGATGTCAGAGCCACGTCCCCTGCACCTGCGCCCGCCTGGCCTTAACCCCCAAGGTCCCGGGGGATGCCCACTCCCCATTCCTTCCAGGACCAGGCATCTCTTCTGCCATCCACATGCCACACCATGCAAGATTAACACACGCAGTACACTTTCCTCATTAGTTTTGCCCACTTTCCTCTCACCTCGCTCTTGAAATGGGTAAGTACTAAGCCCAAAGTGGAAAGTTTGAAGTTATTATTATGGCCTTTGAGCATTTTGTTTCCTGGGGCACAGTTTTCTAATTTTGGGAGAGAAGGGTTCTTTTCATTGCTGTTGAGAGCTCTATCCACAAAATCAAGCTGCCTCAAATATATTGTCCAGTAACATTGTCCTTTGTTGATGGCTGATGGTCCACAATGACAGCATAAAGAGATCAGCATAATCTAGTCCAACCCATTAACTTATCTAAATCATCTTTAATATTGACGCTAGTCTGGCCAGGCACCCTTAGTACCTGCCAAGACAACTTCCAGGACAATTGTACCATCCAGACTGTTTCTCAGCTGTGCTAAGATTTTTTGGCAACTAACCAGACTCAGGCTGGCTAGTATTTCCATACTTTCCACATTTTTATCCAAACAAGTCAGTCTAAAGCTGCTGATGTCCCTGCCTGTGGTGGGAACTTGCTGTCGCTGAGCTGCAGCATCTCCCACTGCACCGCCCTACAGCAGCAGTGACACCGGCCCAGTGGCAGTGGGCTGGGTCTGATGGCACAGCTTCACTAAAGACATCGGGGTTACGCCACCTTAGAGCAGAGGAGCGTCTACCTGTTTCTCCTACATCTCCTTGAAAAGCATTCCTGCAGGAATCCCAGGTATGGCCACAGTTGTGCTGCCATCTTTCCACCACCCAGCAGTTTCTCAAGGTGATTCAGGAGCCCTCCTGCCCTCACCGTCCTTCAAACTTTGTTAATCATAGAATCATAGAATCATAGAATGGTTTGGGTTGGAAGGGACCTCAAAGATCATCTAGTTCAACCCCCCTGCCATGGACAGGGACACCCTACACTAGACCAGGTTGCCCAAAGCCCCATCCAACCTGGCTTTGAATGCTTCCAGCGATGGGGCCTCCACAGTTTCTCTGGGCACCCTGTGCCAGGGCCTCACCACCCTCACAGGGAAGAATTTCTTCCTAATATCTAATATAAATCTCACCTCTTCCAGTTTAAACCCATCCCCCTTGTCCTGTCCAGCCCCGTCCTGTAACCAGCCCCTCTCCAGCTTTCCTGGAGCCCCTTTAGGCACTGGAAGGGCACAATTAGGTCTCCCTGGAGCCTCCTCTTCTCCAGGCTGAACAAGCCCAACTCCCTCAGCCTGTCCCTCGGATCGACTTTGTGGCCTCCTCTGGACTTAACGTCATTTAAACACCCTTCCACTTCTAGCCTGCTTTCCTGGCTCAACTGCCACTTTCCATCTTATCTTAAAGCCTTGCAATTCCAATGTTTCTCCCCCACTCTCTCTGTAATTCATTTAGTGTAAAGCTGCAGTGAGAGGGCTTCCTGCTCTCCCTTCTCAGTTTGCTCTGCAGACAGTAGAGATGTTTCTGGATCCTCACATTTATTGCCAGGGAACATCTCCTCTTCATTGCCAGGCCCCCTCCTGCAGCCTGTCCCGTCGCCCTGCTGCAGGCTGCTGGGGAACCAGCTCCTGAGAGGCCACAGCTCATAACACGGTACTTGGGGGTAAGTCAGCATCATTTGAGTTGTCTCAAAAGTGGTGATTTGGGAGCTGACGTGAAGCACCTCTGCCCCCTGCACCGCACAGAGAAGTGGGATGCTGGGGTGCACTATCATTTCTCTCCCCAGGGAGCCCTGAAAATCCTACCTGTGTCATTTCCCATGGAGCAGGCATTGCCCCCAGCACTCCCAACGTCACACATTTGGATTATCAAGTTCCTAAACCTCGCGCAGTCTGTGAACAACAAGTAAACACCCCAGCGTGCACACAGAAAGATGCAGACGCCTTAAATCACACAGCACATGGAGCTGCGGGCTGTGGGAAGCACTCGGGCTAGAAGCACCGCATAGTGGCTTTGCTTTAGGTATCAGTGATGGGAAATCTGGGGAGAGAGCAAAGGAAAAGCTGGTGTAAAAGGAGACAGTTTAGTCTTCACAGAAACAGAAGTCTTATTCATAAAAGAAAGAACCATTGAGGACCAGAACTGCCTAACCTGGAGAAGGGCAGGAGTGTGCTCAACTACAGCATCACACTGATTGCCTACCAAAGAGCCCCAAGCAGAGCTATCCTCGGTGGCGTTTGTTAGGGCTTTTCAGCAAGGACACTATTAGCCATCAAATCTTGGGTGCTTTCATGCAAAACCCTTATTTTAAGTCCTCGAAAATCTTCTTTTGCATACTTCATTTCAGTTTTTTCTCTCTGAAATGCAACGGCCCAACTCTGCCAAGCTGGAGAACGCAACAGGCAGCAGAGGAGCAGGAGCTGCGGTGGCAGCTGTGTGCAGTGCCAGTCCTCTCCAGCCACCAGCACCAGCTGCTCACATGCAGGCATCAGAGCATCTGCTGGTGGACCAGGCAGCGAATGCTCAGATGGCCACAACCCCTCCTCCCCGTGGCGTTTCTGTATCAATGACAGCAGGAGAGGGGCTGAGCAATGCAAAAAAATCACATTACCATGAATATTCATGTGAATTTCTAAGCATGCTTTTTGAGCATGTGTGTTTGCATGTCCTTTGTGTTCACTCCTGGTTGAATGCACCAGCAAATGAGTTTCTGACGGACACAGGAGAAAGAGTACCCTCTGATGGCAGCTTTGGGGTTGTTGTTATTATTTATTGCTTGCATTGCCATTGCACCTAGGAGTTACGTCCATGAGCTAACTGAGCTAGGTGCTACAGACACAAGTTCTTCCCCAAGGAGCTTGCGTGCTAATGGGAGAGAGGAGAAGCCGCTGGGGAACCCCAGGGAAGAGGAGACCCTGCGCTGGCAATGGTGGTCAGAGAGGTCACTGTGTTCATACCACACTGGTGATTTGGTCCTTCTGAATTTTGGCAGGCAAAGGAGGGATAGGGCAGATGATGCTGAAGCCTGGGAGAAAGCCCAAAGATGCAGGCTGGAGGAGCAAAGTGGGCAATGATGGCTCACGTCAGAGCTGATGGAGATTGTGTTGGCTTTGGGATGCCGAACGAGAGGTAGCGCTGGGGCTGTGGCATCAGACAATTTGCAGCAGATTGGAGGTGTGTTCAGCTGGCAGAGCACAGGTCTGTTCCTGCAATCTGTGCATCCGACAGAAGGGCTCGGAATTTGAATTTCAGATGGTAGTTGCCTACAGTGACTTGGTCACCAGGAAATTTCCAAGCAAGAAACATTTGTGAAAATCACTTGGTCGTGTTTTAACAATCACCGTAACATTTGGGTAAGAACTCAGCCTGCTTCCAGGCATTTTGCAGGTGGAAAGGGATGAATAAATTATTCCCTGTGATTTTTTTTTATCCAGGCTATCTCACAGCTGTTTAGCTGAAATTCCAAACCACTTACTTTTGTTTAACATCCTAACAAAAGAAATATTATTCAGAGTTAATGCAGCAAGGAAACGCAACCTGTGATGAACTCTTTTATTGGAAATTTTGTGACGGGTCTTCAATTATGGAGTCTTTGGTGAACGAAGAACTTTTGTTTCCCTGTAACTGCAAACATCAGGAGGAGAATTTACCCTGGACGTTGCATTTCTGAACATAGCAAACCAGGGGTGAATTTCTTTTTCAGCAACACAAAAAACCTTCCTTCTGTAAAAATTCAATTATTTACAATGTCTTGAAGGCAGCAAAGCAACAACAAAGAGCAGGACGCCAACCGAGGCAAGTGTGGAAATTTCCATCACGGAGGCAGGTTCCCCTGGATGGCCGAGGACGTGATTTGTGGCCGGCTGAAAAAAAATACGCTGAGAGGCAGCGTGAAAGCTCTTGGCTTGCATACTTGAGGAGCTGAAATTGCCCCTTTCTCCCCCTTTTTCTCCCCACCCTCCCTCCCCACTGTACTTCATACGTGTTTAATTTCAAAGGTCCTCTGGGGTCTGGCCTCTGGCACCGTGACTAAAATGAAATGTTCTGGCTGGGAGCTGGGGAGGGGGAACGGGGAGGGACAGGGAACAAAGCCCATGGGCTGTGCCGCTGGAGAGAGGCTCCCAGGCTGTCACCGCTCGGCATGACCGACTGCAGACAGCTAATTAACAGTAGACGCAAATAATTAACATCTGTGAAGCCAGACAGCTTTGCCTGGGGACATCTAAGAAGGAAAACCTCAGCGGCAGGGTCTGTGGGTGCATGACAAATGCTCATTTCAAATGATCGGACGGTCTTAGAGAGCAGAGCTGTTCCCACCAGGGCACTCATGATGGGCATCACCAGCAAACGCCACCGTGATTTTTTTAGCGTGGGTTTGTGGACAGCAGAGCTGTTGTAGACAACACAAACCAGTGCTACCCACTTCATTTCTTTCTATTAGGTCACCTTACAGGTTTAGGAGGCAGAAATTCCTTCCCCGCTGCAAACAGCTAGGAGGTTTCGCTCACAGCAAAGAGTAACTGTGGGAGAAACCTGTGACTGCTCCCCAAAAGCCAGGCATGGGTTCTCAGTGGCCGCCTCAGCATATTGGTGACCTCTCCGCACACCCAACTGCCTCAGCAGATGGGGCCTTTAGCACTTATGACTCTTATGGTGTAACGCTTCAGCGAGAAATTTAAATAAATTACAGCCCTGTGACATAGAGAATGTTTAGTTTTGATGTTAGATAATGTGAAGTTATGTTTTTAAAGCTTTATTCATCAAAATAGCTACACACTCCGTCACTGGGGGGGCACCTGGCAGCCAGGGAAGGTCAGAGATGTGGATTCAGCGCTCTGTTAAACTGTTCATCCCCAAAACCGAGCGTGGGAGCGGTGTTTTTCCCCACACTCTCCACTCAGCAGAACAGGACTGCGATGAAGCCAAATTCGCTGCCCAATCATCTCATGACTTACAAGGATGGAGCAATTTACCCAGAGCTGGACAAGCCGAGAGCCTCCTCGCAGCAGGTACCTGTCCTCCGCTGCTGGAAAGCAAGGGGAAGCGCACGGCGTGAGTTCAGCACGGAGCCTCCTCAAAGACATCTTCAAATCCACAGCGTCGCCTTGCACACCTCCACTTGCTAAGAACAGAGACAGCTTCTCCATGCAGATATTTCAGCTACAGAAGGGAATGCTACCTTTAAAATTCCCTTGGGATTGACTAAAAATGGACAGTCTTCCTCCAGAAGCGTTTTACTTTCGAATATATTTTTATCTAATAGCCAGGGGCAGCCACAGCTCGGGATCAGACTAGACCTGCAAACTGCAAAGCATACAGCTTGGGCTGCTGAGCCCTGTCAGAGCCACCGGGGCTGGCAAATGAGACCCCTAAATCATCACTCCACCGTAGTGCTGCTGAAGTACAAATTGCTCTTTGCATGCTCCATGATCATATAATGCAGAAAAGTTAATTTTCATTAGTTTGCAAACAGCTTATAAGACTAGACAAATAGATACGCTTTTCTCTCGCATGCTGAACACTTGGAATATTTGCATATTTAGGTAATGACAATATTTTTTTATGCTGTAGCTTTCCTTGTGGTCATAAATCCATAATGCACTTCAAGGCTTTATTGTCCCCCAAAATGTGATGTGCTTCAGTTTTTCCAAGTTATGAGCATGCATCTGCAATTCATTAAGCAACCCGATCAACAAATTTTCCATTTCATAGGCAGTATCTTTGTCTGACCTTTTTGGTCTGATGACTCAAACACATGTAATAAATTATTAACGGGGATTACATTATTGAGAGAGGAGATGGGTAATTAGTTGAAAGAGTGCTCAGAATTGGGGTTTTGGGGTTGTTGGGATCTGCTGCAATCAGAGGGGGAAAGTTGTCAGGAAAACTCCATAGGAGGAAGGGAAAGAGCACAAAAAATGTAAAGCCAGCATATTTTCAGATAAGGAATGAGTCTCAACTGGTTGCAGTTCATAACTGTGGATTTTAACTGTCAGATGCTTGAAGGACACAAGATTTGAGAGAGAATCGGGTCTTCCCTGGCCACAGAGGGGCAGCTAGGAGCGTGGCCAGCAAAAGGAAGAGCAAACCTGCATTTCAAGTTGTAATGGTCACCATATTCCTCCATCCTGACTAATTTGTTCACAATTTTCCAGAGGTGTCTAGAGGAGAGTGGCGGGCTCTTGGCTCTCAGCTGGGCACTGTGAAGATGCTCCACGTCCGTGGGTGCAGAGGTTGGTGTATGGCATAGACTAGCCAGTGGGGCTTAAGGACACGTACCCCAGTTTGGCATTAGCCGGTCCAGAAAGGACCTGGTGCCTCTGCACTGGTGTCTTCAGTTTCAGTCACCTCAGGAGCACTGATGTTCTCTGCTGCATTTTTCATACGCTTTGCCTTGTCCAGCTTTAAACACCCAAGAGTTAATGGGTTTGCTTGACCCATGCGGCTTTAGTTTTGTCTAAATCTAACCAGCAAGCTGTAAGTCTTACAGTAATAAACATTATTAGTGTTCTGATAAATGATAGCAGCGTGGCAGGAAAAGCCATCCGTTCTAATCCGTAGAAGGCCTCAGCTTCAATCGCATCTTATTGCTTTCAGAATCTTCATCTCAGATCATTCAGTGGCAGTTTAATCAATACAACACAACCACGCACAATTCCTTCTACTTACTGAGTCGCTTGCCTCAGAAACGGTTCCTGGGTTGTGTTCTGGAATCAGGCAAATAACTAAATCAGAGACCTAGCGATAGAAATACTCCTGAAGGAACCTCGTTATTTTCCTTATGATTCATCTACATTTCCTGGCTTCAGTTTGTATGTGACACTGAACTCTAAATAATATTTCAAATCCTTTCCAGGAATTAATTCCGAGAACACCGCTGCGCTCCAGGTGAGCATCGCAGCTACTTCTAAGAGCAGGTAAACAGTGGAGAGAGGGGTTAGTATTGTCCAGCTTGGTCACTGTTTTTTGGAGTTTTTTTGTAGAATCTTACCTGAAATTCAGGTCTTAATGCTTGGCTTGTTCAAAATCTTAAATCAATGGACTACTTTGAAAAACACGTCTAGGTCCCAGCTCTAAAGTGCAAATGGCCCTGGACTTGAGACACGTTTTTCCTTACGTATCAAAGTAATATAATGTTGCCTTTTCTCCCAGCATTATTCAGGAATGTTTTCTCAAATCCCAATTTCCTCACATTGGAGATAAAACTCAAAAAATGAGTTTCTCTGTCTTCTTCACCTTTTTTCTTACCTATCACCATTTTAATCTCCTCCTTATTTTAATCACGCTGCAGATTAGGAGCCCTATTATATGAGAGTCAAAATGAATGTCATCAATCATGGGAATAGTTGTATTGAAGAGCTTTTTTTCCATTTATTCTCTCTTCAAATATAATGGTGTACTGTCCAAGTACAATCTCTTTGTAGCTGTGTATGGTGGTTTAACCCCAGCTGGCAGTTCAGTCCCACCCAGCTGCTCGCTCCGGGTGGGATGGGGGAGAAGACTCATCAGTTGAGACAAAGACAGTGTAATGGGTAAAGCAAATGCTGCACACACAAACAAAGCAAAGCAAGGAATTCCTTCACCTCTCCCCATGGCAGGCAGGTGTTCAGCCATCCCCAGGAAAGCAGGCCACCATCATGCGTAACGGTGACTTGGGAAGACAAACGCCATCACTCTGAACATGTCCTTCCTTCTTCTTCCTTCCCCCAGCTTTATATGCTGGGCATGATGTCATATGGTATGGAATATCCCTTTGGTCACTGGGGTCAGCTGTCCCAGCTGTGTTCCCTCTCAACTCCTTGTGCACCCCCAGCCCACTCGCTGGTGGGGTGGGGTGAGGAGCAGAGAAGGCCTTGGCTCAGCAGGAACGACAACATCCTTGTGTTACCAACACCATTTCTAGTACAAATCCAAAACACAACCCCGTACCAGCTACTATGAAGAAAATTAACTGTATCCCAGCCAAAACCAGTCCACTGTGTTGAGAAGCCACCAAAAGCAGACTTCACAAGGTAATGAAGAAGACCCAGCTACAGGTTGCACTGAATGGTTTTCAGATGGCAGGGGCTTTGGTGCAGTATCACTCAAAGCTTGTTACCCCACGTCTTCCCTCCGGATGAAAATATGATGAGATAGCCATGCAACCACAGCCATTGGGAGCGTTTAACCTTGTGTGAATTGGATGTGTGGTTAAATAAACCTGACCCAATTTTATTGGTTAATTTAAAAGCGTTGCACAGTGCTGGATAAACCGAGTTTCCATGAGCACGCTGTCAGGCAGCCAGCAGAAAGGTCCCTTCGCCTCCCAGAGCAACCCTCACTGCGATAATGGCTCATTTAGATTATATATGCCCATAAGAGCCATATTCTGATAGAGTGATTTAATAGGGAAAAAGAGTCAAAATAGCAACTCATCAAGGAAGTGATATGTCACTGTGAGTTACGTGGCACCTCCGTACCTGTCTCAGGAACACGTCCTCCGACATGCTGTGAATCACTTAGAGAGCTGTGATCCATCCTACGGTTTAAAGCAGGGGCGAACAAGCTACGTGTATAAGTCTTTCACTAGGACTTCATGAAACTGTCACTGACTTAATCAAATTGCCATCTCTCCATTGACTTCAAAGAGAGATGGGCTGGGGCCAGCCATCAAGTTACCATCAAATTACAATAATCCCATTCTTCTTCTTCTTCTTATCAGATTTCCTCATGTGTTTTTAAAGGTGAGGGAGAACACAGGCACCTGAATACTCCTGAGATCAGGTCACTCGCCTGAAGTGAAATTTTCTTCTGCCCTTTGTGCATTTTCCTTTTCAACCTCACGGAAGAGGCCAGCAGCGAGCACTGGCTTTTTTGTGGCAATATGTTACATTTTTTTACATATCAGATTATGCATCTTAAGAAAGCTTAGCAATGACCCTATCATGTTATGCAGGCTGACCTCCAGCTGTGATGGCATGTGCTATATCATAACTGCTTTCTGCTCTGACATATGACAGATAGCAAGCTGCCCCCCATCTCAGAAGGCATTGCTATCACGTGCTTAAATTGTTTTACGAGAATGACAAGACTCCGGGGGGTGCGGTGGTGCTGTTGGTATATTTGGTGCTGCAGCAGGAAAAAGGCACGTGTTAGCCTATCGCCTCGGGCGCCTGCAGCCCAAACGATCCTCTCTCTGGCAGCATCAGACGGTGCAGATGTGGCCGCGGTGGTGACGGGAGCCTGCGGCAGCTGCGTGGTTCAGAAGGTGGAGCTAAGTTGGCAAAAGTGTTCTGTCAAAACGGAATGATGTCCTGAAATTCAAAGAACTTCTTCCTTTGGCAGAAAATTAAGGCCTTTGAAAAGACTACCCAGTCCTTCCTCCCTAATACTTATGCCAAAAATCAACGTATTTGATTCCACAACATAGTGGTACACCTGAGGTAGCCTGAGCACCTCATGGCTTCACTCTCCTGGGAACTGGGTTTGCTCAGCAGGCTTCCCGCAGCTGGATTTTCTATCTTGTTTCAGATAAAATTGTTTTCACTTTTCCTTTCAAAATACTGCTTCCCACTGACCTCCACTGCCTCCAGGGAAAGCTTGTGGATCCCTTCCCCATGCTTGCTCTTTCTTGACAGTGGGATACCATTAATCCAGATATCCAAACATTACATCCCTCATCCTTACGCCTCAAACGTATGCTTTTAGCGGGGTATTTTATCTTCTGGTTTGTAAAGTCCATCCTGGGGTCAAATCGTGAGCTGCACGTACGTGGCAGAGTGCGTTGGATGCAAGATCAAACCCACCGCATGGGCTTGAGAAGGTGGCAGCAGCGAACGCGAATGACCTGGCTGTGCACCTCCCACCCTGCACGGCTCGCGGCAGGACCCCCGCTGTCAGCATTTTGCGTTTTTCGGCAAACCTCGCCGCTGGCGCGGCTCAGCACCCGCTGAGAGCAGAGAGGCAACCAAGGGGAAGAAAACGCCGTTTTGGGGTTGCAAGGCTGTTTTTAACTTTGTCAGACGAAACGAACAAAACGGAAAAGGGTTATTAAAAAAGAGCTGCAAAGCTGAGGTTCATAACCCAACGATTATCTATGACCAACCCATTTTGGCTATGTATTATTCATCACTACTACATTATTCTGGCTTTCTGGCTTTTGGGGAAGTCCTACATGTAAAATGCTGCCATAGAAGAGTTTGTGGTGGGTTTTTTTTTTCCCCCTGGGCTTTGCTGTGGGGGCAGAAAATGGTATCGTTTGATGGGATCCTGCATAATAAGACAACACAGATGAAAAATGAGCAAGCCTGTCATGATGGAGCCAGTGCACAGCTTTTTAGATGAAAACCAATCGAGTAGTTAATTTTGAAGTAAATTGCCCTTGTTTCTCACGGTGAGGCATTTTGACATTTGTGTTGACAGTTTCCCGATTAAATGTGAATCTTTTGGTGGCATTTGAGGGTAAGCCAAGCCAGGTGTTTCAAGGGCCATATAGATCTAATTTCTATTAAGGCGGACGGTCCGTTTCCCTCCGGGCATCAGAACGGATGAAATCCATTATTTCTTTTGTAGAGCAAGCCTCCATCACAAGCAGCAGCTCACGATGTTGCCAGAGGCTGTATGTAATGTGCATCACAGGTACCAAGTAGAAAGGTTATCTGCTTCGACTGTAATCTTTTTATTGCACAAAAAGCAGATCCTCAAGTACTTTGTGGGGATTTTTGAGCCTGCTCCTTGGCCGGAGGGAGGGAGCTCCCCGAGGAGCACGCGGAGATGGGTCCTCTCTGCTTTTAGGCAGCGCCAGGGGGAAACCCAAGCAGAGAACCCAAACAGAAGGAGAAATGCAGTAAATGGGGAAGGGTAATAGTAAGTTTGAGGGTGGTAGGAGGTGTTTTCCTTCAAAATGTGAGCTTTGATTGATAATTCCCTGCACCGATAATCCTCAGAGATGTGTGAACTGAAGAGAACTGGCCATTCACAAGCTGCAGAAACGCCCAGGTCTGCTTCATTTTCACATGGGTCTCCAGCACAGTCGGGTGCTCCAGCGACGGCATAGCAAAAGCGTAGGTTATCTCCAACGTTGTGGTCCCAAAAACTCCTCCTGTGAAGCTGCCTAGCTTTGTGAGCCCATTTTAGAGGAAATATCCTTGCTTTTTTTGTTTCAAAACATAAAAACAACCGAAATATTAAGTCCGTTCACTCAAGATGCTAGGAAATATCTGTCCAACTTTTTATTCCTACTTAAGCCAACAGGATTGCTTGCAAATGCAGCACAAATGTGTTCAAGCAATAATTTTGCCTCATGTGGGACCTCTGGTTTACCCCCTACAGGAGTGAGAAAGGAAATGAAACGCTATTCCTCTTTCGGGAACGGGAAACTGAGGCACAAAGGTATCAAGTCCATGATCTTCTCCGTCTTCAGCCAACCCAAGGCTCAAGTCCTTCAGGGAGCAAAATCTGACCCCCGTTCACAGTCAGCCCCCTGCTCTCCTTGCCTCTCAGAGAACAATTCGGGGAGTTGAAATAGCTGCACAACAGACTGTTTGTTACCGTTGCTAGCGGCCAGTTGCTACAGGAGATTTCAGTATTTTCCTGCTCTGCCAGGGGGGACCTTTTCATGTGCCTGAGGGATGCATAAAGGACTTGACTTTCCAGACACAGCTTTGTGCTTAAAATATCTCCTCACACAGACCAAAGTACTTATTTCTGCTTTAGCGAAGACCCCTTGAAATGCTGGACGGAACACAACACGGTGTGTTCCACGTGTGCCAAGCTTAATTACGGAACAATTAGAGGTTCGCCTGATGGGAATCTGTGCTAACTTAAAGGTTCAGTTTCCCTCTTGCACTGATGGCTGGTGGATGCTCAGAGCCCGTGCTGGGCAGACAGGCTATAAACATGAAACACATGAAATACCGGAGGAGAAAATAACATCAAACACAGCTGTAAGAATTAGACATTTCTTACTGTGTTGTATTGAGGGGCAGCGGCTCCGCTCATTAGGGCTCAACTTTCTCACCCCCTGCGTAACCTGGGAGTAGCAGGGTTCCAGTGAAAGCCGTACACGTGAGCATCTCAGCCTGCCTGGAGCCACCGGGGCTGGCCCAAGGCTGGTCATGCTGTTGAGCACACAGCTTGGGGAAAGTAAATATACATTAATATAGCATATACATATATATAAAAATATGTGGAAGGATGAGTATTTTCTACTTAAAATCTCTTTGAAAAATACTTCTGTAATCAAGAGACATTCCCAGCTGGTCTGACTGCCCTTACATCAATGCAGTCACGCTCTGAACTATGCCAGGAGCTCTTCTACTTTCATATCAGAGTATTGAAAGCCACGCTCAAAAATTTACATGAGGGAGGAATAAATGATTTCTGACTTTTTTTTTTAAAATTTTAGCTTCTTCTTGCTCTGTGAAATCTGTCAGCCCTTTTTAAGGGCTTTATCAACTCTCCAGATTCCATTAGATATTTTTGTGCAAAATACAAAGCCCCAAATCTTCCACTACTTAAAATGACTGGGCGTGTTTTATACCCTACGAAAGACATGTAAAGAATATAAAATTTGAGGCTGAGTAGATAATTCAGTTGTCCACCCCGAATTTCTAGATCCCTCATGAATAAGACTGCTCATTTTCTCCTGTGTTGCTGCTTTATTGATAGCACCATGTTCCAGCAAAAGGCAGAAAGAAATGTTGCTGAAGAAAATGAACACACACCCTCAACGCTAGCGCCAAGGAAGCCCTCACTGCGGTTAAGAGAAGTGTTGCTGCAGTCTAGAAGATACAGATCTTACCTTACCTTACGCTATTGTTAAGTGACATAAACCAGCACGTTTATCCACTGGGAAATTTTAAATGAGCTAATTATTAGTTACAGAGTAGGAGAATGGAAAGGCAGAAAAAGAAGGTAAGAATAAGCTATAGAAAACAAGAACGGAGCACAGCAACACGTGTTGCTGTTTATGGGTAATTTATAGCTTTAAATGGTATTTTCATTTTATAAACCTCCTATCTGATTTATTTCACTGGGTCAAATATTTTTCTTTTTTTTTTTTTTTCCCAAGCAACTCAACTTTATCAATAGTGCGTGAGGTAATAGAAATTCTTTTGGCAGGAGCATAGAGCATTGAAATAGCAAACATTGCATTACTAACCCAAATAATGCAGGAAACCCATCTTTCTATTGTGCAAGCAGACAGCAATATAACACAGAATTTCCCCTCAGGAATAGATCGCGCTCTTACAACAAAAGCGTTGTGAAAGTCTTTGTTCTGATCCCTAAGGATTTTATGAATTGTCACACAATCTATGTAGATCAGCCGTTTGTCCTGATAAGCAGACGATGCATTTCTGCGAAAGCTGGTTGATGTTTGAATAACGTAACAAAAATAAAATTAAGAGGTTCTTTTGATAATTTTGAGAAATACAAATTTTCTTTCTTTTTTGGGGGGGAAGCAAGAAGAGGTCTGAAATACCTTCACAATGCACAGGGTGTCTTTGATTGACTTCAGCTAGACCTAGAGGAGATGTAGTAATCTGGGAAACCTCTAAATATCTATACAGGTGTTGAAAGTGGGGTTTGCATTCCAGATTCACTCTACCCTTTCTTGAATCTTTACATGGACCCTTAATGTCCCAATTACCTTTTGTTGCGATATATATCAGCATCCCACATACTTGGAAGATTTTTCTGCGATGGTACTTGGCACACATTTAACGATCACCATCTGATTAAGACGTTTTCTATGTTTTTAGGTAGGGAAAAGCAGGGATGTTAGTGATGCTGCCTGTAATCGTTCTAGAGCATTGAGTGTGTGTATAAAGTTTATTCCATGCAAGGACCCTACGCAGCACCACTGCCAGAATTATTTGAGCTACGGACCTGCCATGGTGACACAACGTTTTTTTGAGTGGTGCTCCCCAAAGGCATTTGTATAAAACTCAACAAACAGTATCCTGATAGACATAAAACTGAGCAAGGAGCATCATTACATTGTAATAATTCAAAGCCACGGCTTGCTATTTATTAGGAAAGTGATCTGTGGTCATATCTGTTCAAATAAACCCTGATGTCCTTCAGTGGGTTTCTTGTCACGGCGCGCTGTACCTTGCAAATGGTTCAAGACATTAAATTCACTTAAATGCATTTTAATCCAAACTGGAGCCCACCACTTGGGATTAAATAGTAGGAACTAAAGGGGGTCTAAACCAGCCAGATTTGTCCTTTGACTGTGTCCATGTTAGCTGCTTCTTGCCACCGCATCGGGGACGCTGCCCTTTGTGCAGGCGCTGGGCTGGAGATTGCCGTTGCTGCTCCCTGCCTGGTGCTGCCTCTCCCGCACCTCATTAGCATTCCCCTCCTGCTCCAGCACCAGAGGGGAGCTGTAATTAAAATTCAATGTGACAGAGCATGTCAAATGCAAAGGGTCCCTTTCACACAAAATCTTTGCTAAGCTCCCGTTCATTTTGCGTTACGTGTGCTGCTTTCCAAGAACAAATTAACGGGAGCAGGTCGGGCTCTCGCGGTATCCTACGGCAATTTTGTTTAGATCATTTTCTTGACTGTTAAATATCGTAGGCGTATTGGTTGTCTCTTGCTCGTAAAAGCAAAGTGATAATCCATTAATTGTTTCTCTACGGAGCCTGGATGTACTCAGTACAACAGAATATTGTCCCTGGAGCAAGGGCCGCTCTCCCACGGCCGCTGCTCCATGGGAACAGGCAAGGAGGACAACCTGGAGGGACAGATGAAGGAAACTGGTCTAGAGCAGAGCTTCCAGGGTGGAAAATCTCTCCCAGTTTCACCTAGATGACCTAAGAAATGAGAAATATAGGGTAACGCTTCAGCAAGGAGGCCTTGAGGTGAAGTTTGTGTTACAAGAAGGGCTGGCCAAAGCGGCCTGGGGGATCTGACGGACGGGGAGCTCGGCCAAACAACAGAAAGATGAGGACTGGCAGTGGCCCTGCACCACCAGCTCAGTTCACCCCAGCTGCGGAGAGTCAGGAGACCTCCCAGAGGAGACACTGGACATCTGAGCCCCACATGGTCCCACAGCACACCCCTGCAGCGCAGCGAGACAGGGGCAGGTGGGGCGGTGGGGAACTGTCGAGGAGGAGGATGGAGCAAAGTACCGATGGGGCTTTTCCCTGAGTGCAGGTGCAGGCTCAAGCTTCACGTTTCATTAGGGAATTCTTTATATTAATTTTGCAAGTCATTAACATGCGGTAGAGATCCTCATTGCATCCCAGGTCTCACACTCTCTGCTTTGGAGCTATCACTGGTGAGATTGCTGACTGCTCTGACCTCAGTACAGAAGCCACAGCAAAATGAGAGTTTACCCCTGCAGGCATGTTGCCTTTAGGTAAAGGAAGCTTTAAAGACTCTTGTGTAAATGTCCACAGAATAACAGGGCACCAATAAAACTTCTAAACCAATTACTGAGAGCAAAACCCCCAGTGGGGTGAGAAGGACTTTGGGATGTGGCTGACACACCCCCATCATCAGAAGTGTTCTCCCTGGGCTTGTCCTAGCAGGATAATACTGCTTGGACAGGTGGGATAATAAAGACCATGGTGTCTCTGGCAAGCTGGAGAGACATCAAATCTAATGGAGTGTTTATGCAGTTAATGAGAACAAGCTGCGCCTTCTCGTTGGCGAGGGCTGAGGGCAGGGTATTTTAGCAGGCAGGAGCAGGGCAGAGGTCTCAGTGGGCTGCCTGGCAAGGTGTAGTCCTCAATGTGCCTAGGAGAGGTGCTCTGCAAGCAGCTGTTTCCTACAGAGCACAGTATGTCTCAGTATCCTGCATTGTCGCAGGAGGAGGAGCAGGTAAGTCAGGAAGAAGAGAGAAGATCCAGCTGGGATCCACATCTCTACTTCGATGGAGGCACCAACCTGTGATCCAACCCCTGAGGCCGCTGCATTACTACATGAGGAGGGTTGGCTTAGCTGTAAAAAGGAGATTATGGATGAAATAGCTATTCTGCCAAGTCTTTAGCTTTTAAGCCAAGTCACTGTGTGAGCTTAGGAAGTCTCCCACTGAGCAGGAGGTTTGTTATCATATATTTATGATGGAAAATATAATGTCACTTCCTTCGGAGGTATCCAACATCTTTGGTAGCTGGCATTGCTGAGCACAGGGGTAATCTCTCAGGGGGTTTCCTGACACCCTTCCCACTTGGCTCTAGATCTCACTGAAATCTATGAGGATGAGTCCAGTGATTTAAATGGGCTTTAACTTACCCTTGGGCTGCCGCAGTCTGAGTGGGAACTCTGCTTCTGTGTTATTTAGATAACGTTCTCCTGCCTGAGGCATGAACATCAGCACCCTCCACAGCAAATGTCTGTTCTGTGTTTCTTCGCTGGCCTTTCCTCTAGCTCTTTCCTAGCGTACCTGTGGCACTTCCAGAGAGCGACCGCGTACTTCATATGCTGCAACTGCTGTCACCCACTTCATCAGCTTTGCACCCTGAGATAACTGCTGATACCTGTTTGTGCTGTGGCTGGCACTACCCCTGTCAGGACTGGAGTACTTATTTGAAACCATCTAAAATTATTGGCAGGGAGGTTAAGGTTTTAGAAGTCTTGGCCATGTTTTAATTACAGCTCCCGTATCAGCACTTGGGCTCTGAGCGCACACAACATGCAGCTGCTGGAGAAAGCTCCTTCTGACCACTGATGGAGCTCGCCCTCTCCAAGAGCAAGTCTCCTTCCTCCACACAGTCAGCAGCTTTAGTGAGCAATGACCATTTCTTCTTTGCTACTTGGCTACAAATTTTTACTATGTTTGTGTAAATGAAGCACAGAAAAACACTGGTGAAGTGGGTAGGGCTGCAGATGGGGTGTGTGCCTCGCAGTGAGAAGAGGTGGCTGCTCCTCCTTGAACTTCCTTCTCTTTCACATTTTGCCTCGAAGGCTGCAGAGCAGGGGAGAGCTTACAGCTTGCCTTGTGTGATTCCAGGAGGCTGAAGGAGCCTGTCAGTGTGTCAGGTATGTGCACTGCCCTCCTGAAGGCGGTTTTGTTAAACAGAAGAAATCACGTTAACTCTCTGCTCTCTGCTTTTCAGAATACAATCAAGCGTCATTCTACAGGCACTAAACTCAGTGTCAAGCAGCACCAAAGTGATTTATTTTACACACCCAGGCTCGCAAATAAGTCCAACACACCCCCTCATGCTCAGAATGGAATAATGCATGCCAGCTGTATTTTAAAATATAGCTGGCTTTAAACATTATTAAGATATAAGCCAAATTCAGGAAATTACCTTGCTAACAGCTCATTGCAGATTTCCATATATGGTGCTTATTACTGTTATTACAAATGAATTCATGGGAAACTTAATTAAGTTCTCAAAAAGAAACAAATGGTTTTCTATCTATTAGGTACACTGGCCAACTTTACTTTTGGCATATTTCCTTGTCCCATAAAGGTTTTCAGTACATTATTCTTCTCTGAGTAATCTTGTTACTAAATTAAGCCTTAGGGTCAACATCAGCTTGCTGTGTACCATAGAGAACGTTGATAACTTCAGTGTGCTGCACTTGCAGCCAGGGATGTTCTAAATATTAAAGCTGCCATTCTCAAACAACACTTGCATAGAGATCATATTTATTTTCCTTTTGTGTGACTCCTCTGTATTTCAGAACGGATATGTCCAGATTCATCCAGCCAGGATCTCTGCTGGGGCATGAAAGACCTTCCCTGCTGGGCTTGGCTGTCTCTGGCAGAGCTGGTGCACCCATTGCCAGAGCTGGTTGTGTCTCCCCAGACCCCGAACCCAGGTACTTGGTTGGATTGGAGCTCAGCCCCTGCAGCTATACCTCCCTTTCTCTGCCATCACCTGCCTGCTTCCAGGATGAGGATTGTGCTAATAGGGAATGAGCAGTGACATTTATCAGTGAAAGACGGGGCTAATCATTTACCCTTAACCCTCTAAGCTGCAAGGAATTATGCAGGAGAGCACGGGTGTATTTTGATGAAGTGGCAAATCCTCTCTGTTGCTTGCTTAGGGAAGGAGAGGGCATGGCCGTAAGTCTAGAGGAGTCTCTTATCTGCCAAAGGAATGTCACGAGCATGAGCAAAAGTGCCACATCGTTGTCTTTGTGCACGCTGGTATTGTGCGGGGGTTTGTGATCTGATTGGGGAGGGCAAGAGGTGAATTTGATCTAGTAACATAGATCAAAATAATCCCTGGGCGCGGAAAATATTATTCCTAAATCCTGTTATGGGCTAGCGACTACCTGTTCATCAGTCAATGCTGACTGAATCCCCCGTGCTGAAAGGGGCTTTGCGCAGGCAAGAAGGCTCGCGGTGCTTCAGCGAGGCTCTGCTTCGGTGCGCGGATCGGATCATAGGTGGGTTTGCTGGGCTGGAAGGGAATTCAGCAAGTCTTCACCCCAAATGAACATTTTTGTGCTCTGGGGATTTCTGTCATTGTTCTGCAAACGTAGACAGGTCTCAGTTAGAATCTATGTGAGGGAAAGAGGCTTATGATAATGCTAAATACCATTGACAGCGCACCTGGCAGCATTAAAACCATCCAGAAAGTGATGTTGAAATCATCTGCTTGGTAAACAGTAACCTGCAACAGGCACGTGTAACCACTGCTCTGTGGTGGGTTTGCTGTCTGGGAGCTTCAAACTGCGTGATAAGTGTCTGCTCCTTACAAATCTAGCTGACTTAGGAACCTTATTCCTAAAATCCTGCCCCTCTGCTTGGGTCACACTGCCTCTAACGAGCAGGACGGGGTGGGCAGCGGATGGCAGGAGCCCTGTGCCTTGCCCGGCTGATACAGGTTGAGCCAGATCTGCAGGGCTTCCCGGCAGCCTGCTGGAAAAAGCTGAGGGCAAAATAATCCAGTGGGCCCAAGCTGCTGCCCTGGCAGGAGGGCACTTTGCCTAAAGCCACCCCTGCGTAAGCCAGTCCTTTCCTCCCAGGACTGGAAGATGCAGTGGGGCGGTGGCAATACGTCTGCTAGACTCTGTGTGACATCACCAGCTGATGTCATACGTGAAGGCAAAATATATAGATCTATCTCATTGTGGAAAGAGGCTTGTCTGAAATAACTTTGGGTCGGATAGTTTGGTAGAGGGGACCACGCTGGGGGGGGGATTCGGTTGCTGCAGTGCTGAAGCTGGCTGATTTAAAGGAGCATATGTCAAATGAATACAGGCCCCTCGGAGGACGTGACAGCCATTCTGGGTTTGGAGTTATGCTACAGAAAAGTGGGATTTGCTGATTGATTGTAAGGTAAGGCTTTTCATGAATTCAGTGACCGCCGGTAATCTGAAGTAGATGTTGTAATGCTTCGTCTCTCTGGTCTTTCTGAACGAGCAGTACATTTCTACCTCATTTATTATTTAGAACTGAAATGTTGCTGTGTGTGGTGAGGAATTTATGCTCTCAGATATTGACTTGGTGAGAATCATAGGGTCATTCTGACTGTTTCTACTCAAGCTTGGAAAAATGAGCCATCATCCTCTGTATGGAGGCTGCAGGTGCCCCAGGACATGGTCCAACCTGAGGGCGATGGAGCAGCCCAAGGGGCAGGGAGGCAGCCCAGGTGATGTCATACAGCAAACGAGCTGCTGCTCTTCCATTTCTGAAAGACCTAAACCCCTGTTTTCACTGGGGAAAAAGGTGGTGCCCTATTTAAATTAGAAATGAGCATATGGCAGCATCTCTGACTCGAAACTACGGAATGTCAGGCCAGAAGGAAATTTTTTTTAAATGGAATCTGAAGTGGTTTTACATCTATATAAGAAAATCCATTTTTCACTCCTAAAGCTGCTCCTAGGTATGTTAGCAAATAAATGGCCTGTACATATTTTTTGACTCATCCTAAAATCCTCCCGTGCCCAGCCAGCTCTCTGTCTGGAGACTTGTAGGGGTGTAGTCAGTGCCGGAGGGCTCTTTGGGTGCCAAATACAAAGACTGGTGGGAGGCATCTTGCTCTGGGCCCTTTCCTCACCTTAACCCGCTTGCAGCGGGTGCTGGGGATCTTCAGGCAGGGTGGGAAGCGCGTCGGGCTCCCGGCGAGCCGGCAGCACCATCTGCTGCAGACGGCGCCGAACGGCAGCGGAGGCCTTGAGCTGCTGTGATATTGCCATCCCAGCTGCGCCATGAGCGGCGTCAGGCTCCCCAGGTTGTTACGGATGGGGACGTGTGTCCCCAGCTAACGATGGGGGAGCTGAGAAATCGTTTTTACCCCTCATTTGGAAAAGAAGCTTTGTTTATACTTGGATGTTAATTAGTTTCTTGCAACTGAATGCAGAAAAAAATTGGATTTAAAGGCAGCAGCTCAGCTCCCACTAGGATTTGGGGTTAAATAGGACATCGGGGGTTAGACGCTGACTGCAGACCAAGCTATAAATCACAAAAATATTAAGACAAGTTACTTGGTGCAGCAGCTCGTGTGCCGCTTAGCGGACAGCAGTGGGCTAACCTGGTGCTCAGAATGAAATACAAACTTAAATATGAATCTGTCTTCCTAAAACAGAAAACGTCAAGTTTCCACAGAGCCTTCGTGGCATTTCAAGTGGAAAGTGGTAAAGGGAAATACATCTGCCCTCACTATAGAAGTTGGTCAAAACCTCTGATTTGATCTTAGAAAAGGAGGAAGTCCAGATGTGCCCCCCGCATGTGAAAGCTATAGGACGCACCGGTTTTTGGGTGGTGGCTGAGGTGGCACTTAGTGAGGCTGTCAAGTGAGAGGACTGACACTGCTGTGCTGAGCTGAGAGCTGTTTGGAAACCTCTCTGCTGCCCTTTTCCACCCTGTAACTGGTAAATTGTTTTCCTGCAAAAGAATGGAAAATTGAGCAATGTGCTGAAGGCCTGATCCAAAGCATATTGGCTTCAAAGCCCATCCCAAAACTTCGGCTTCGGAGGAATTTGGAGTGTACTCATCCCAATAATCTTCACTTTGAACAACAGAAAACAAACTCACTTTTCAGTAAGCATATAGGAGGTGTCAGACAGGTACACCAATCACCTGAAAATTTGGGTACCATATCTTGGGCTACTCTCAGCAACTGAAAATGCCATGGAAATGGTGGGACAGGAGCATTTTACCTCAGTGAGACCTGCAAACACAAATAACCTAAAAATTGCTAGTAGGTGTATATTACCTCCTTAAAATCTTTTCTCTGGGAAGAGCGGGGGTGTTTAACACCCAGGTCCCTCAGCAGCCTGATGAGAAGATGAAGTATTTTCGGTGAGCTCCCCGAGCTTGGGCAGATGGGCTGTCTCCGAAGCTGGCGATGCTCAGAGGGCCTTGGCTCCACTCCATCTTGCACAATGCCCGAGCGCAAAGCACAGACGAGTGTAAGGAGACACCCAAAGCAGTTGGCTTGTCGCAACTGTTTTTCAACAAGGCTCATTCTGCACCCAGCAAGGGCAGCCCGAGGATGTTTGTCCTGTCCAGGAGCGTGTGCTTCCAGTAAGCTCCTCTCAGGAGAGGAAGGCACATTTAGAAAACCAAGAGAGATTTTAATTCTTCATTTCCATGCACCCAAAATATAAAACCACGAAAGAAATTGTCAGAAGCTCTCAGCAAGATCAAATACCTAGGGGGTAGAGGATATCGAAGAGGAGGGGCTTTGAGATGGCTCATGTCACATGGGCAAAGTCTTGCTGGACCAAGGAAGCTCCAAAGCACCCCAAATGCCAATGCCAGGAGAGGGTTTGGGTGTACACTGCAATATCACGCAGAAAGCACAGTAAACCTGCTGGGGCTTTGGAAAGCAGTCTCCAAAGCTGTTGGGATGAGAACTTCCTAAATTATTGTTAGCTGAAAGAGCTGCATCATAAATAAGGGGCTGTTGCAAAAGTAGCTTAAAAGGCAAAATTCTGCCTTAACCCTCCACTTTGCAAAGCCCTATTGATGGTAAGCAGAGATTTCACTTAATTTGTCTCAGTCCCACCTGTTGCACCCCAGAGACCTTATTCTCCAAGGGGAAAGTACATAGGGCTCTTAGATAAAACCCTGAGTTCATCCTCTATATATTTACTTTGGGGACAGGCTAAGGAAGGAGCTAAGATCCTGACCTACAGTTACATCAGCTTATTAAGCTTCTGCAGCCAGAGCACGTGGCTATTAGTAATCTAGTGAAAAATGTAACAACACTTGCTTAAAAATAAACAGCCCACTCGAAAAAGGAAGTTACAATAAATAAACTGCATGAGAGGTAGCAATAAAAAGTTTATGGCTGGAGTCATAATTGGCTGTAGAAATAAATGTCTCTAAAGCAGAAGATATTGAATATTTTCCTCCTTACATCTTGCCATTGAAATTGCCCCAACTGGAAGCAAGCAAGTGCTCCCAGGCCCCTGTACCGGGGAAGGAGACATCATGGTATTCAGAGTCACCCCGGTGCTTCTGCCCACACAACTTCCTTTCTTGAAGTCACGATGTGGAGAGAAAAATGTTTTCCTTCCACTTGCTCAGCAGAGCGTGGTGAGCTCATAAGCAGGAGACATCAACTTTCAGATGTTGAACTCAACTGAGGTCTGATTTCCCTCTTTATTTATGTTTTCTTCAGCAGCTTCCATGAACTGAGGCACACTCTGTTAAACTAATCTCCACCAGCTTTCACTCCTCCTTGTCTGGAAAAGTTGCTGTGAGTGGCTCTGGTCAGCCTGTGAGTAATCCCCAGAATTACTACGATCCCAGATAATCGAGACTCGCCAGATGAGACCAGGACAGCCGAAAGCGGGGGTGGGAGAGGTTGCTGCTTACATTTTCTATTTGGTCATTTTGTGCAACTTCAGCTCAAAACCTAATTGTTTAAAAAGTGCTCTAAAAGAGAGTGGTAAAAGCAGACAAACTCCCACCCAGCTTTACATCACCAAAACCCCAGGCAAAGGAGAGGACTCAAACAAAACTGCCCATCTCCATGGAAGGGAACGGCCTGGACCCCAATGCAGCCGTGGCAAGTGCCAATTTACAGAAGCTCTGACCTGACAGAGCTCGGTGCAAATCCCTGGAGAGATGCTCTTAACTGCAACGCCCCCCCACATCTTGCAGAGATATTGTCCTCCCACGTGTGTTGATATTGTTCTCCAGAAGGCGTGCTTTTTTTTTTTTATTATTGTGCTGGTAGAGTTAGATGAAACTAATGAGTCAATGGTCTCACATTTTTAAACAGATGGTTGAGATATCACTTTTGATTTCAGTCAGCTGCTGTGCTTCGGTGCCTCTGTGGTTTGGATTGTACACCTGTAGGGAAGAGAGGCTTAAAATGGCTGTGGATGCAGACTGGGGAGCAATGGTACCTTGCTGCAGGAAGCCTTCCATTGGCTTTAATGAGTTGCTTTTTTTGGGAAGAGACATGTTTCTGTCTGAGGCCCTTCATGGAGGGCAGTGGAAGGGAGGTGTTTGACAATGGTCTTTCAAGGGACTTCTTGAAAAAGAATAAAATTGTGTCCTGAGAATGACTGGGGCATCCTATCTGGCCCCATGTCCAGACAGCTGCTCACACAGTGATGTCAACCAGATTTCAAGAGTTTCAGAGTGGCAGTGATCTGACCTTTTGGAGAGGTACTGGTGTTTGGTCTCATTGCACATCTTCACCCTCTCTTAAGTTGTCATGTTCTTATTCATGCTGAGTAGTACCTCTCTGAGGCAATAGTCCCACTGGTTACAGTCGGACTACTCATGGCAGACACTAATATTCAACGTGAGTAAACAGCTATACGTGTGTGATGGGGCATACAAAGTTGTCCAGAGCCCTGTGGTTTGCAAGCCCATGAGCAATGGTAGGGATACATGCATACTAGTCCAAATTTCCAGATAAATGTCCTCAAGGTTGTGTTGAATTTTCTGCAGAGCTAAACACGAAGACATTCCAGTAATTCTAATTGGAAAGCTTTCTTTTCTTCTGTTCTAACTTAATTGCTTTTCTGTTGTTGTCTGGGATGTGTTGGTTGAGCCTAGAAAGTAACTACATGCACAAAAAAGTTTTTATAGATCTCATGGTATCCAAAGTCATGCTAGGAAGTCCCTGTACTTGCAGCTCTGAGCATGGCCAGCAGTGCTCTGCTAACACAGAGTTGGCTTCATGCTGACTTGATGTCACACGTCTGCTCTAAGTTTCACAATGATGCTTTGATGACACAGGGTAAAGGTCACCTCAGTCTTAGCTGCTCTGCGAGTTAGATGTTGAGTTAAAATGGGTCCTGATGGTTTCTTGTGTAGCTGGTGAGAGGGACTGGTGCCACCACTGGTGGAAAACTCGACGGCAGCACAGGGTAGCTAACTTTGGGATGGCCAAAGTTGATAATGTTGATAATGACAACTGCACACATACCTTTAAAGTAGCAGGGGAAATGAAACGCAGAGGCCAGTCAGAGCAAGACTGTTTAGATCATCTAGAAAGACAATGTATATTAGATGGGAGAAATGAAAGCCAGAGCAGTACTGGGCAAAAGAGATTTCCCCATGGTCCACGAAGACTGGAAATATTACCAAGTATCTTCATGTAATTAGTTTTGCCACTTAGAGGATGATTCTAGTGACTATATGTGCAGCTTCCTGTCTTGACTCTCTAGTCAAAGGCATCGCAAGAGAGCTGCTTGATGTCCTGGACCCATTCAGCAGAAAGGTCCGTGCACCCCAGTGGGCTCCAGGACAGAGATGTTGGGCAGCCAGGTATGGCGACTTTCAACTGCGCGCACACCCCCACAGCACAGATTTTGGGCTTCTTCAGCACCCAGTTCAAAGTTATTTCAATAAATCCCACTCTGAGGTGTTCCAGAGAAGCTGGCAACTGCCAAAAGGAAAAAACTTGTTAAGGGAACGGAAAAATCCCATTGCCTATGTCTTCTCCAAAGGAGCCTGGAGGTGGGAGGGTGCTTTGAGTGGCATTCATAGAGGCTGCCAGTCCCACGTAATTCGTGTAGGAAGTTTCTCACCATTACAGTCTGCTGGGACATTTCTTCCCCCTTAGTGACCTAATTTTGGTGAGCGAGCAACGATTTGGAAGGACTTTTCTGCCTGAGTTTCCAACTGTAGCTCAGAGCCAGCAGGAATGGGAGCCCAGGTTCAGAGCTCCCCTGGCAGCTCAGCAGCCCCACGACTCTTGCCTGGGAGCCCCGCTGCTGCTGGGGTGCACAGACAAGGTGACACTTAAAGGACAGAAGATGACAAAGTTGCTAAAAGAAATAGGTCCTTAGGATATAAAGCAGCCTAACGCGAGCTTCAGATCCCACTGTGAGTAACTGGATGTGGCTTACTCAATTTTAATAGAGTTCTGCCAGAAGAAAGCAACTTTTTTATACAAGGCACATGATCTTCCTTTGAAAGAATGTTTACAGAATAGAGCTCATTGCCTCATCAGTCAGTGTATCCTTGATATTTTCATTTATGTGGGTTCTTATTCAACACGTGTTTGAATCATAAGACTTCTACCCCTTTATCTGTATTTATCTACTGGGAGCATTTTTAAGAGTGAAATGTCAGTCAGGTGCACGCCAGACATGCAGCAAACACAGTTTTCCCTCTGCTCCCTGTCTCAGTTCTCTGGAATTCCCCTCTGCTGCTTTCTCGGTTTTAATGTTCCCTTTCCAGCAGAGGAGAAGAGGTCCAGAGTTTTCCCTCACCAGGGGAACATTCTCAGTGAGGTCCTAGGACCACCTTCTTGCTTAGCATCTTTGATCCATCCACAGCCCACCGGGATGTCCTTTTGTCTTCATGACGAGCATCTTTCAAGGGTCTTCATGTTTCTTCAGTTGGTCTGTTCTGGTTTGGTACTGGAGGGATCCCCTCAAGCCTTCACTGGGTCTAAAACTTGACAGCAGCCAGCAGTACTTCTGGGCTGAGTGGTTTCTGCAGCTGGGTTCTTCCTTTGACTTTACTTAAATAGCAAAGGAAGAGGAAAATCTAACAGTTCAGGAGCACTGTTAGGGCTGCAAGCTGTGGGTGGGCGGAAAGCGTGGCACCCCCCTGCAGAGGTAAAGCCTCCTGCGTGGCAAAGCCTCCACACGTGCCCTCCCATACCTTGCGGCAAGCGCTCCCTGCTCTCCTCCGGTCTGGATGTGTCTCGTTCCTGGTTTCTTATGCTGCAGCTGCATGGAGATCTGAGGAAGTGGGCAACGCTGGACTGGGAACAGAATGTCATTATTTGCGGTGAATTATTTCTTAATGCCGAGTGTAGGAGAGACCATAAATAATATGCACTGGCATGGTTTTAACATACTTCTCTCTTCACCATAATATCGCAATTTTCTAGAAAATCTTATAGAAATCCAGGACAGAATTTGCATACAAGTAGCTCTTTGTTTTTTTCCACACTTATTTCTTCACTTAAAATAATATATCTAAGTATGATCAATAACGTGATGTCTGTGCAAGAGTGATGACAAAGAATAAGCACGGGGGTGGTGTGATGCTGAGCGGGAGCAGCTTGATGTTTGGTGGTTTAAGCAAGACGTGCGGCTTGAGATGTTTAGAAATCCCACCAAAATGCTCGATCTAAAATATATGATCTTTCGTGTATGCCCTGGTTAGGTACCTGTGGAACTCTTCCCTGGCCACTGTGTGCATTGACAACATAGGTAATCGTAGATGTTGGTGTCACATGGATTGTATGAGAACAGGGCAACATCTGGCAGCGAGCACTGCAGGCCCCCGATCAGAAAATTGAGTGTAAAGAGGAAATGTGGTGGTTCTGTTGTCTCCTGAGTACTTTAAAAAATAAGACAGAGACTTAAGAACAAAACTATTTCTTAATGAGGCCTGCATGATCTTTCCAGGATCAACACCATGCAATGAGCTCAGACAGCATCTCCCCAGAGTGCTGATGTGGGGTTTCCAGCGTCTGCAGTCAGCATAACCCTACTGCCGAAACCCACAGCAAAGCCCTCTCCACTTGCAAAGGGAGATGGCTTTACCATGGTCGATGGCTACTGATGGCCATGGTAGCTTCAGTCCATGCTCAGCCACACAGCTGAAACCAAGAGGATACAGCAGGCCTGTGAAGGTCAGCCTAAGCTTAAGTCTTTTTTTTTTTTCCTTTGCATTTGGATGTGCTGCTGATTTTTACTGAAAATGCTCGAACCAGACAAGAATCCTGTTCATTCACCGCTGGTGGACAAGGATCTGCAGTGCTAACTGGGCCCGCAACTTCCCATTAGTTACAAGGTGCTGTGATTGCATGTTTACTTTTGCTGATGATGCCGATGTCTTTCAGAAGCAGGTATAGAGGATTATACATGACTTTCGGCTGGAACACGATGTCACCGACACTCCCCATCCCCCCCCGGCTGGTGGAGCAGTTCTGATTGCTTGCAACGCTTTATTAATAGACTTGCTAACATCAAGAAAAGCTTTATGAACGCTCAGGATACAGGGAAGTGCCAGTGACTGCACCTTGTGCTGCTTCTGCTAATAATATGTAGAAATTATAAATAATGTATTTTTATTTTCTACCTGAGACAATTTAGGGCCACCAATAAGTCCTGACATCTCTGATGCATACACAGTGACTATGGGCTTCTGGCTTAGCAGTTTGGCAGGAGGAGGGGTCGAAATGGGGTGCGTGGCTTTTGGCTGGTGTGCACCAGAACAGCCCTGGTAGCAGAGACCTGAGGGGCTTTCATACCTTGAGTGGGAGTGACTGCCCTTGTTCCAGAGGTGCTAACCGATCTCATGTGTGCTGCTCTGCAGGGGGTTATGAGAGTCAGCCTCAACCACGTATTTGATTGTATCTCAGCAAGACACAGGACATCACGGCAGCTTGAGGTGGCCCCTTTTGCACGTGCAGTGGATGAGAAATGGGGCACCTGTTTAATAACCCTGCTTCATGGGGCAGAAGGTGATTTTCCGTGAAAGGATAGAAAGGTATGAAGATGTCTTGTGAGCACCTGACGTGAATGGGGTAGGACTGAGTTCTGCACAAGAAGCAAAAAAATTGTTCACTATCCGTTGAATTGTGCCTGATGCAAAGTGTGAATGCATGGGTGTTCCCACTTGTGGTGGGTCAGCTCTGGCTGAAGTCCAGGTCCCCACCAAAGCTGCCCTATTGCTCCCCCTCCTTAACTAGACAGGGGAGAAAAGGTGTAACGGACAGCTCATGGGTCAAGATAAGAACAGGGAGAGATCATTCACCAATTAGCATCATGAGCAAAACAGACCAGATGTAGAGAGGAGTTAATCTGATTCATTACCCAGCAAACACAGAGCAGAGCAGTGAGAAATAAAACAAAACAAACCCCAAAAAACTAGACTCCCAATTTCTCCCCCCTCCCCACCCTGAGCAGCACAAGGGGATGGGGGTTACAGTCAGTTGGTCATAGGTTGCTTCTGCCACTTCTTCCTCCTCAGGGGGAGGACTCTTTCCCCTGCTCCAGCATGGGTCTGCCACGGGGTCACAAGTCCTGCCAGCAAACTTGCTCTGGTGTGGGCTCCTCTCTTCGTGGGTCCACAGGTCCTGCCAGGAGCCTGTTCCAGCGTGGGCTTCCCACAGGGCCGCAGCCTCCTTCAGGTGTCTCCACCTGCTCCAGTGTGGGGTCCTCCACGGGCTGTAGGTGCAATCTCTACACCCCATCACCCCTTCTCCATGGGCTGCAGGGGGACGGCCTGCCTCACCATGGTCTTCACCATGGGCCACAGGGGAATCTCTGCTCTGGCACATGGAGCATCTGCTCCCCCTCCTTCTTCACTGACCTTGGTGTCTGCAAAGTTTCTCGTGTCTTCTCACTCCTCTCTCTGGCTGCAAAAGCTCCTGTGAGCACTGACGTGCTCAGCCTTGGCCAGCAGTGGGTCCGTCTTGGAGCCGGCTAGCATTGGCCCTATGGGACACAGGGGAGAAGCTTCTTGCAGAAGCCATCCATGTTGCCCCCCCACTACCAAAACCTTGCCAGGAAAACTCAAAACACTCCTCTTTGCCTCTATCGAGATGTACAAGACTTGAAGAGGTTCTGGCAATGATCAGGGCTAATTAGCTATAGGCAGTCACGGGTGTGAGGCAAGTTTTAGATTCCTTGATACTCATTTACAGTTTTGGACCAAAGAAGTGGTGGCTACTCTGCACTGCTTGGACATCCATAGGCCAACAGAGATCTGTAGCTTGACAGAAATGTCCTCTGTTCCTGTAAAGGACAGCGCAGGTGAACGTGGGCAGGTAATGCCATCAGGTAACTTTGGCTGCTCTAGACTAACACCTACCAAGTAGACTTAACTGGCTGTTGAGCAAGGCCTTTGTGTTGCAAATAACTTTGGGTTAGGGCCTGCTGTGCTGCTGACTTAATGGAAATCACTAGAGGGTATTTTCTCCATTCTCCCACAACAGTACAGGGTGTACTTTTTATTCCATTTTGCCACAGCAATGGCATTAACTTCTGGGAAAGCAGACATGAGCTCCAGGTCTGGCTCTCTTACTGACTAGCTCCTTGGAGAGAAGTCAGCTCACTTAACCATGTCCATGAAAGTTGCTGTGCCAAATAATTGAGGCCATCTGAAGCAGTTTGAATACCCTGTTCTCATACACTACATCATCTGGCAGCGTGTGGAAGGCTAAGCCATGCTTCTATTCATGTATTTGAGTCAATTAGCTATGGACAGTTTGGTCCAGGCTGTTATCCTTTACCAAGTCTCCTAATACAGACAGTAGCACTGGTATTGGCTTTTCCCAAAGGACTGCCAAAATGAACCCTCCAAAACAAGCAATAGTGGTTCAGACTATACCATTGGGGTTGTTGCACTCTGCATGGCTGGCCCATGGGCCGTGGCTACGTGTTTTGTGTACACTGGTGTTCCTCCAAGTTTCAAAGCTAATGCCAGTGGCCTCACAGTCAAAGGAACCCTTGCCAAAGAGCACCTAGGGTGATCAAGCGCATGAACGCTGCTCCTACATTTGGGTGTCCTGGTGTTACTTGGGTGACCAGAGAAGGTCCAAGCGAAAGCTGATGTGAGCATTGTGCCCTGCCTCTTCACAGGCCAAAACTGGTAGGATGAAGACAGAGCAAAAAGAAGTGTGGGGTAAAAGCTGATGGAGGGATGCAAATAGAGGGGCAAAACCACAGAGACGTTACTGGGCAGGTTGCCTCATTGGCTGCTTCTTTGTATGCACATATTTGAAGTAGATGTTCAACCTCATCCCTGGCTTTATGCTCAGGGAAGGGACATCCTTTCTTCATGGCCGATGAATCAGGGGCCTTCCTTCACAAGTAGGCAATGGGTCCGACAGATCCACGTTTAACATGGCGGGCTGAGTTATCAGGCCTTTAACTTCTCTCTTTTAACAAAGCCTCTTGCCTTTAAAAAAAAAAAAATCGTCTGGCAAATTATCCTTTCCAGGTAGATGGAATGGCACAGACTTAGATTGCCTGTTCAGATCAAATGGCAGACTGCTGAGAGAAAAAAGAAAAGAAAAAAAAAAAGTACTAAATCCCTGTGGGGTCTCTGAAGTAGGCACACATTACAAGTAAAGCATTTAATGATCACTCAAGAAGAGTTTTTGGAATCCTTTTTTTTTGTTGTTGTTGTTTGGGCAGTTTTGATCTCAGCTATGCATAGTTTTGGCCCTTGATGCTACCAATTATCTCTGTATGATATGAATTTAAAATACTTGCCTTGCTGTTTTGCTAGCTGAGGGCACCCTTTTTGCACATCCAAAAGTGTGAAAGGTAAGACAAAAATTCAGCAAATTGCCCCTTATCCTTTAATTCCTCTGCTTCAAAAACCCCACAAGTCTCAGCAGGCTTTATATACTACAGATTTTTCTTTTTTTTT
>VWZZ01007698.1:857934-878207 GCA_013399095.1 Psophia crepitans | reverse complement strand
TTTTTTTTTTTTTTCCTCTTTGCGAGCGGTTTGTATGTATGTAACCTCAAGTATGAAACTGCTCGAGGACTGGAAACTTTTCCCTAGATGCGTCACCTTCTTCCTAAAGTATTTTTCCCCCGAGATACACTCTTTATTCTTATCTGGAGCGGCTGCGTCGCGTAGATAGAGCCTGCGGAGGGGAGCGAGGCGGTGTGCGCTTCTCTCCCTTGCGGGGTGTCGGGTACCTGCCCTTCGCCCTGGTGCTGGGAGGAGAACGCAAATCCCCTCCCGCTCCTTGCGCACCGACCCTGCCAGCGACGGCGTGTTTGTCCCTCCTCTGGTTTTTCATTCAAAGCGCAAACCCCCGTTTCATCACGGCGCTCTCCTGAGCAGGGCTCAGTTGGATAGAAGGTCATTGCTGCGAGTGTCTTGTTTGTAATCAAGCCTGTTCTTAGCCTGTCGTTACAGTCATGGCTTTTAGTTTTGAGCAACGCTCTTTTGTACCTCTGCGTGCGCGTCTGAAAGGTGAATGTACGAGGTGAATATTTAAAAAAACCTGTGCTAGAATGAGCTTAGGTTGTACTGCCTGTCAGACCTCAAAGTAAACATGAATTTTGGATCGTGCTCTCAATGTTTAAGAAACTTTGAAGATACTATAGTAAAAGGTGTTAAAAATTCTGTCACTCTTGCAAGAACTGGCAAATCTGGATGCTGCCTCCTGCAGCCCATCTTCACAGCAGCCCTGTCTTGCCTTGAACTGTTGGTATGGCCGAGACGTGGCGCGTAGTGGTGGTGATGTGCAGCCTTTCGCAGCCTGACGGGCCAGCCAACCTAACCAGAGCTGCCTGAACTCCTCTGCCCTCCCAGGTTGTGCGGGCAGGTTGCCGTTATCCAGGTAATTAGTTGGGAGGCTAATGTGTGCAGGAGGTGGTTTCTCCGACAGTGGTGGGCTCCAGCTGTGATGGAGGCAGCTAGGAGACCCACGGGCCTTTGGGTTTGGTGCCCACAGCAGTCATGGGTAGATTGTGACACTCCCTCGTTGTCGAATAGTCCTGTTTGCACCATCCACAAGTTCTAACTGGTGTGCAGGTGTTGTCCCTTTATGGTCACCCACCTTATGGACAGCAGTTTTTCTGTGCCTTCAGATGGCGTGGACATGGAGCTTAGACAGCAGGTCTGCATTTGACCTTGTACAGATTCCAACTGCTTTTAATTCCTGTGATTTGATGCTTTGGGACCTGAACGCATCCCTGCGTTGTTCACTTCTCTCGAGGAAGTGAGTAAAGATACTCTCTAATGAAGCACTGGAGTATTTAGCCATCTTCTAAATGTTGTCACCTTCAACTTCCCAAGACTGAATTACCCCAGTATGTTCTTGCTCCTGCAGAGCCAGCAGTGCCCACCATTTGGGTTTAAGGGGGGACCTCTGTGTCAGTCATCCAGATATCCTGGTGATGCCTCAGGTCAGCATCTACTCTGATGTTTCCAGGAGGGCTTGTTGAGTAGGAGAGGTGACCAGCTTGCCCCAGTCTGCCTCCCTGTCCCTCCCCACGTACCTGTGCATGCAAGAGGGAACCCTGAGGGTGGAATCGCAACCCATGGTTTTTCTGGCAGATAGCAAACTGACGTGTTAACCTCAGTGTGGAGCCTGCCAAGCTCACGTATGGCTCTTACCTCGAGGTAGAGTCTTGGTTGTCTTCCTGGCCTTGTGGGAGATGAAGAAGCAAAGGAGCCAGAGGCCCCTGCCAGGTCCGTATAAACCTGTCCCTGGAGCCAGGCTGATAAAACTTGATGATAACAGGAGGCAAAAGTTGCTCACAAACCTGTTTGCTTCATGATGTGCAGATGGTAATCTATGAGGACTTCTGTAGTCCTTCAGCCTTGCTCAGGCCTGAAACCAGTCTGGCTGATGATTATCGAGGGTATCTGACATTACCCTACTGCTTTCTCTTGTGGATGTAAATCAGGAGTAATTGTATGGCAGTCAGTGGAATAGCACCGGGTCAGTGTGGTGTAGGACTGTGGCCGTGGGAATTGCTTTCTTATGGTCTTCTCCACAGCCTTGCTCTGGAAAGGTGTCTGGGGAGCAGGCAAACCAGAGACAAAGCTGATGTTAGGAGATGAGTCTAAATAGCAATCTACTCTTTCTCCCTGGTGAGAGCCGCTGATTTCCTAGCAACACTCAGGGCTTTCTCTGATCTTTTTTAACCATACGAGGTGAGAAGCATCGTTGGCTTACTCATAGCAGCTGAAGTTGTGAGTACGTAGAAGAAGTTGTCCAACTGAGAAATATGCAAGAATGTCGGTGCTCTGAACCAAGAAGAAACTTTTTTTGCTGCCCAGTTTAACTCCTCCCTGCCGATATTGCTGTCCTTCACTCAGTAAAACTCTCCTGTTCCCTTCCTCCCTGATTGTTTGTTTGTTTTCCAATATATGACACCCGGTTAAAGATTTCTGCTCTTCAGTGTGCCCTCACAGTTACTCCATCCGTATTTCATAATTCAAGTCTGCAATCCAAAGCCACAAGGGGTCCGATAATAAATGCCTTTTGCAGTAAATACTGTACTAACTTAGGCCAAGCCACAATTGAATGCTAGAGGCCAAGGAAAAATGTAAGCCCAGCAAAAAGCTTTAATCACAAGGGATGGAGAGAGTACATGGGGCTGAGATACATCAGTTCACCCGTATTTCCTAAACCCCTCGGACTCATGAGAAGTTAGCTTCTGGTGCGAAGCGCTAATGCATGTCAGGGTTCTCTGGAATTTGCTGTGGTTGAATGTCTTTGAAAACTGAGAAGATGTTTCAGTCACTTTGGTTTCTCCAGAGTCACTTTTCACTGTGGGAGGAAGCTGGGCTGCATGACTAGCCAGTAAAACAACAAGGTTTTTTTTTTCCCCCCCTCGCATTCATACTTTACTGCTCTCCTGCCATATTTCCGAAGGATAATAGTTTTAATTTATAAGTGCATACAATTAAATATGTGTGTGTTTGTGTAATGAGAAAGTAAAGATTTCTTTTCTGATACAAGCAGTGCACAATGAAATCGATGGAGCTTTATTTTCAGGCCGTCAGTTGAAGAAAATAATCGGTTATTAGCAAAAGTAAACACGGATCCTGGTGTGTCCGCACGCAGTCGTCAGGGTGCTGTAGGCTTAAGTTGCATCTGTTGTACTGCTAATGTGGATTCTTGAAATCATTTGACTATTAAAGCCATGTTTTGGATATCAGACTGGTATCTGGAAGTAAAGACTTCACAGTGTGCCTTTGCACAGGGCAGTATAACCAACCCAGATGTGCCAGATGCAGCAAAAAAATTCTATTTTCAATTGCTTTTCTCTGATGTTTTGGTTCTCTGTAGTGTGTGTCCGTTTGGATGGTACGGGCGACCTAGCAAGTGCCAGGAAATTTTTGTCAGATGTTTTAATTTACTGCCTTGCTCTTAATAAAACCATGTACCTGCAGGTGAATTACTGCTGTTTGTGCTCTTTTCTGTTGGCCTTTCCAGCTTACTTATTTTCAGACTGGTCAAAAAGCACCTGAATGATCCAGTTACTGAAGTATTTTCAGTGGAAAAAATTATTAGCAAATGCTTTTGAGTTGCATGATAGTTTTTTAGGAAGCTTATTCTGGCTTTATGAGCAATAGCATTGAGATGTAGAGTTTGTCATTATTATAGCAGTGATGTTTTTATAAAATTCTCATCATTCCTAGTGGCCAAATGCTTTTTTTTAAAGTGTAAACCTTCTATATTTTACTTACATCAACTAGTATCTCATCTCTATCCAGTTAGGATCCTCTGTAAAAACACTTTTTGTCTGGTTTGTTTGTTTTCCGGCGTTGTGCTAAACACTGAAGCCTTGACTTAGTAGAAACTTCCCTTTTAATACGCAGTGTTTGTTGAGGAAATACTAATTTCACCAAATAGGCACACATTTTTAAACTGTGTACTTACTCTGGAGCCAAAGTTTTTTTTTCTAAAGTGCCTTAGAAAGGCACTGCCTGCAGATGATCCAATTTAATTTTGTAAATGAACTTTGCAGCGTGATTAAATTTGGACTTGGTTACATCAGGCTTCTCAACATTGAGTTTGTGCCTTATTGGAGGTAGTCTTTTCATATTACTGCTATTTATGGATCTTATTCAAGTGTTTTATATTCTGGTTGGGTTCTGCAATGCAGTTTGTTCGAGCTACTGCTTATATCTGTTCCAGTTGTGCAAGAAGTGGAAAATATCCTTTATTTAGAACAGGTCACATGTGCTTGCATCCAGGAACCGTGTCTCAGTGTGTTTTTTTTAAAAAAAAAAAAAGTATCTTGGAGGAACAGATTTAAAAAGTTCCTGAAATATTTTTCCGTCTGTTACAGAGGAACGTTACATGTTTTAAACTAAAAAGTAATAATAGCTGCGTTTAAAGCGATACGTAGGCTAGCGCTGGCTGAAGGCAATGGTAGAAGGCTTAGCCGACGGCAGGGGGAGGAGAGCTGAGCCAGAAGCATGTCTCTTGGAAATCTCTCCGGTAACATTTTTGCGAGTGAGTCAATAATCCCATGTTTATTCTGCACCTCAAGTTCGCTTCACTGGGAAGGAAACCCTCACCACATCTTGTTGTACCCTTTTTATTTTGGAAAACAGTATTAAAAGGCAGGGCTGCAGTTGGAGTGTCTATTGTATAAACACGTGGAGACAATGAGTGGTGTTTCTTTATATTTCTTTGTCCCGGGAGCCGGTGCTGCTCCCTGTCTGTAGCGGATCCTTTTTGACCTTTTCTCACCGGCGAAACTCTCGCTCTGATATATGGGGTAGGCCTTTGCTGTTTAGCAAGGAAACAGAAATAGCCCGGGAAATTCAGTTCAGCATTTGCTTTGATACTATGGAACGCCACCTTTTTGCTTCCCTAGCCTGCTTTCCTCGGGAGGATTTTGTTCAGCTGCCGAGCTGTCCAGGGAGTGCATGGGTATTTTGAGGCTGGGCCGACTGCCCTGGCTGTGCACCTTTTAGCATGCACACGTATTTTCTTTTTATTTATCGGACTGCTGGCTGTATTGGTTGTGTGTAAGTATGTATGCACTCTGCGTGAAATAAATCCACGCCTTTCTGGTGAGCAGGACGCTTCCTGAGCTGACTGCTATTGATTTACAGAAGCCAGGTGATAATTTGAATCAATATATTCTTCTGCCTTTTTAAATGGCTGAAAATAAAGCGATGTAGGCCTGCTGATGGATAGCTGGGTGTCCCTGGTACCGCTTGTTTCCCCGCATGTAGCGGAGGTAATCTCACGAACCTCTGGACCAGAATTTTTGGGGCTGCTCTGAACCTACCAGTTGTCATTAACGAGTCATTGTGGAGCTTATTCTGCCCTGCGCGTGTTTTTATTTGGCACTTGGGGCGATGTGTTGGAGGCCCGTTCCAGTGTGGTGATGGGCAGTGTGGCTAATTCCTGCTACACAGTTTGGTCGGGATCTAAAGATTGGGAAACAAGAGCAGAAGAGACTTGCAGAGGCGTTATTTATTGTATAAGCAAATTTAGCCTCTGACCGTGTTCTATGATTAAAACTTTAATGGGAAGGGATCTGTACCGCTGCTTAAAAATGAGGATACAGGAGGAACCTGTTCCGACACGTACTGTGCTATCTTCCCATTTCTAGGTTTGCTTCCCAAAGCAACGCGCTTTAAGGCTTTGAAAACAAAATGGAGTAATTTTCTGTTTACTTTTCTGCTAAAAATTAAAATTGCCTGTTGGATGTTAATCGTCTTCCGAGAACGATCTGCTGTCTCAGTGTTGAG
This sequence comes from Psophia crepitans, assembly GCA_013399095.1. NCBI lineage: Eukaryota > Metazoa > Chordata > Aves > Gruiformes > Psophiidae > Psophia > Psophia crepitans. The sequence continues at coordinate 872,441 of VWZZ01007698.1, read as the reverse complement.
AAAAAAATGAGAGTCCCACTTCCATTAAGCTGGTCAGGCTCTTGGCCATTATTGTCTGTCTCGTTCTATTTTGGATTCAAGAAGTTTTTGAAATACATTGGTTGCAACATTTTTGTTTGGTAAAATTCAGTGTCTTTTAATATAATTTTTGCTGGAACAAAGATAATATGATTAAGCAGCACGGTATGGCAGATTTTGCCAGACAGTTAACTGTTGCATCGCTATCACATTATACTACAACTGTGATTATATTATTTATTTTTTTAAAAAATCCCAGCAGCTAAGCAGTAACAGGATGACTGTTGGCTTGCATGTGGTTTTACATTTCATTTCATACTGGAGAAAACCAGCACAGGAAAAGGAGTATTATTGCCTATTCATAATACAAGAATGCTACTGCTTTATCTGCAACAGCTGTAAAAAAGCTGATGCTGTTTTGAGTGTCAGAATGAAAATACTGAGGTTGATTGGAACCGAAGACTAATACAGTCAGAAGCAGATCAGCCTGTCCTCCAGCCCCTCCCCGAGGTAGGAGTTACACGCCGGTACCTACAGGCTGAGACACACTCGGGGTCTGCTTGCTGTGGGTGGGCACTAGCAATTTCGGGTTGCCCTTAGGAGAGGCTCTGTCCCAGTATCTTTGGCCAAAATTTCAGCTTGCGCCTTGCATGGGCCTGTGCCATCGGTGTCTGTGGGCTTCACCTGCGGATGAGTGCTTCAAGGAGGACACAGGAGTGTCCGAGTGAAAGCGGATGGTGTGGGTATTGCTGGTACAAGTACAAAAACTGTGAAAATTCCTAAGGCAGGCTTGCAATACAACTGCTAGCTGATACTTTAACCACTAATAGTGCCTTTGGATCGAGCTCGTTTTTTCTGGTAACATCTCTGCTGCAAGGGCTGCTGCGATGTTTGTGTTAGCAGCTTTCTGCCAAGCGTGCAAGCCAGGGTCTGGTGGTTTATAGCTCTCTTTCTTCGGTGGTAAGTGATTATGTAGAAACTCTCTGTAGGCTCCCCCCGCCCTGACCTGCTGCTCACAGCTGCTGCGTGGACTGGACTGGCAGGTTGAAGGGCAAAAAACGTGTTGCTGTGATATATAATTACTTCTTCCAGCATGAGCCAACAGAGCTGCTTGCTGTGATGATTGTTATGTATACTGCTATGTAAAACAGAATGCAAGTTTAATGTAGGGTTTGGGCTAGCATTTTAATGCTGTAATTAACAGCCTGTAACAGTAAACAAGTTTTTTTTTCTTTTTAAATCCGTTCCCATGAAGATTATTCCTTTACAATGTAGGCAGACATACATTTGTGGATGTGGCGTTTATCAATTCTGTATTACTTGGAGACATGAGCGTTGAGAACAAACAAACACCTTCCTTTTTAGACCCTTTTACTCTGGAATACCACAGGTACGGTGTCAGGCGGCTGGAGATCAGTCCTGCTGTTGGTATTTCATAGGGATGTTTCGGCTAAGGGAAACAGTCGCGTTTGAGATGATACGGCAGTTCCCGTCTCTGGGAAGAACTGGATTCATCCTTCTTGAACGCTCCCCAAAAACTGGTGATCTAGTTTCACAGGTACGTTGCGCCTCTGTGCTGCTTTTCTGACACAAAAGGGGCATAAACCCGCCTGACCCTGCTGCTTAGGCTGGTGTGGCTGGATGGAACGTGCTGGGGGTGCCTGGTGTTATCGGACCATTTCGTGTGACTGCGTGTGAAGAGACCACTGAAGTTACAGGGAGTAGGAAGAAGGTCTGTATCTGTCCAAACCTGCAAAGGCAAGCTTCGCTTGTCTGTGTGCGAGGATTGCGTGCCCGGTTTGGCCTACTGTTACGCTGAAGAATTAATTTATGATGAATTCTGAGAGAAAAGGACTTTGCATGGTGAAAATTAGTGGTTTGGGTACCTGGAAAGATATTGATCAGCTCTGAGACATTTAGGGGCTGGAAGCTTGCCAAGTGTAATGTGTTTAAAGCCTCACGCCAACAACAGACACTGTATTGTCTAAGCTTGCCTATACCCTAGGATGCCGAGACACCGTTTGTTGTCTTCACAGTACGTGACAACGCAAACTGCTGTATGAGTGATAGAAATCTAGTAGGGCAGGGGTGTTGGGACCTGGAGACCAGAGAAAAGTAACAAGAATGGAGGCAGGAACAATGAATGATTGTTACTAATCTTATTCCCAGCCATCCTGTTCTAATGTGTGAACACACACAGAAAACAGGAATTACTGTGATCCTTTCGGGAGGAGAAGCAGCCAGCTAGAAAACTTGGGATGGAGCTAGAGCAGCTGGTAACTGTTTCAGGGTGAGAAGATGGGAGCAGATTTGGAAGCTGTCAGATGGCAAGAGATGGGGAATATGGGCAAGGGGAGGTTGTGGTTCTGGAGGTTCTAACTGGGAGGTCAGAGTAGTACTGTATCGATGGAAAAGGGTCATTGAGGTATCTGAGTGGGAGAGCCTGGCTGAGCGTGTTCTGTGCACGTTTACTATTTCCTTTCAGGATTCTTTGTGTTTTGTCTAACTAAAGGAGGAAAGAGTTTGTATAAAATATGGCTGACTTTGGAAATGCTTTTTCTGGATGTGTTTCTGCATGGTAATGCACAGCTGTGAAGCCAAACTAGGAATACAGAGGTAGAGGGAACAAACCAAACCCTTTTATAATGTTTGTGGACTTCAGCCTGAATAAATAACAGTTGCAACCTGAGAGAATGAAATTGGAATGATAGATGTGTACACAGGTAGGAGGGGATGTTCTTACAGGAAAGGTAAGGGAAAAAGCCTCTTTTGGGCTGTTGGTTGGAAGCTGGAAGGAGTTCGGGGAGGTGTGGGGCTCTTGCAGTAGGTCCCCTGGGATGCCATTAACTACCGTGTTTGGGTTTCTGGGGTCTAGTAAGTTTTATTTCGTTTGTGCCAAATATTTACAATTCTACCTAAGCTCAGCCCTGCTAAAGGCACATCCCAAATGTCAGTGGCATAGTTCAGAAGAGTTGCTGGGATCGTTTATTTGTTGCTGTTGTAACACGAAGGCTGCCATCTGATAAATAATTATTCCACCCTTGGAGAAGGCACATTGTGAATCTGTTAAGCTGCTCCTTTGTTTGTTAGGCTTGTGCATAATGAGTTTGGAATTTAAGATTAGTAGTATGCTGTGCAACTGCTCATTTCGTGACCTCATCCTCCTCCTCCTCGGCTCGCCTGCCTGTCCACCTGTCACATCCTGTTGGACACCTGGGGCTATATTCATAAGGGGAACTTTGGTTTAGTGTTGCATCATCTCATTTTTATGTGTTCTGCTGCCTAGTGGAATTAAAACCTCCATGAGGTAGGTGTCCAGGTTCCTTACAGGAACACGTGGGGAAAGGTGGCTTTAAAGAAGGCTTGTGAAAATCGGCATGTGAAGTGGAGGATTGCCTGAGTCAGCCAGAGAAGGGCCTAAGAGACTGGTGTTGGTGTTGAACACTGTCCCTTGAAGGTCTGATTGTCTGGTCTAGGTGAGCTGTTGCTAAACCTTTCTCCGAGCGGCATGCCAAAGACAGGTCTGCTCTTACAGAAATGAGGAAGAGCAGGTAGTATGACATCCCCCTACTCTGTCTTTATCCACTCAGGGCACCGAAGTTTTGAGTTCCAGTCCTGTCTGTGACCCAAAACATGGGATTGCACGTCCACCACCTTTGTGGTGTGCCCAAACCAATAAACCGTGGCCTTTTTGAGGTGTCTCTTTCGCAGAAGCTAGTCTATTTTGCCTTGTTTTGTGTGCATTGACCTGGCAGGAGCAGGAGTGGCTTGGTGCAAGGCAAGGGAGTGAGAATTCACCTGGGATGGTTCTCACCGTGCTCCAGGAAATAGTGATTTGTACCAAGTGGAACAACTCTAGCAGGAGGCAAGGAAGATGTGCTCAGAAATCCGATTGTCTTCAGCTCTATCTGTTTCTAAAAGGTAGTTGTCCAAATCTCTGTAGTTGAGGTCACAGCATGAAATATGGGGACCTGCTTGGAGTACAAGTGGCGATATTTGGGGCACAGACAGTTGAATGAAAGGAAAACATCATTAGGATTATGGGAACCAGAGGTTCCTGAGTTGTTGTGGGAAGGCAAGGATGTCAAAGGTTGGTAAGGACGCTGATGGTACTGATGGCTGAAGCCCTCTGAGTGGTACGTGTTGGTGAGGAAGCTGTCAGGCAAAGGTGGATATTAAGAGTGAAGAAAAATATGTTATTTCTTAAAGAGCGCTTCATTTTTTAGGAATGTGAAGTCATTCGTGGTACAGCAAGAGAAGCTTAAATCAGTGTAGAAGTGAGTTGCAAAGGCGTGAAGTGAGTAAGGCAGGAGAGGAAATAAGATTATGTCTGTATCACAAACTTGTTTTTTTGATTTAGCTTGTTGCACAATTTACAGTTTCAATCTAATTGCAAAACTATTCTGCAGGTGACAATTTGGGTCCCAGCTCACGCAGCTTTTGATACTGTAGAGAGCTGTGCTGTAGGAGCTGTTAGGCCTGGAGATGCTGCGGGCCAGCAGGGACTTTGTTTTGCAAGTGTGTCGAGTCATGTAGAAAAGCGTGAAACGGATCTGCCTGCTGTGAGGCTCTCGAAGGTGCTGGAGCTGCCGCTGCAGAGAAAACCAGGCTGGCTGGCACCGTCCCGGTGCTGCTGCGCGTTTGCAGAGCTTGGGGGGGTCTTTCTCGCAGCTCTTTTGGTATTTCCCAGAGCAGTTGGCCACCCTACCTTTATAGCAGCCGCTTGCTTTCTGGGAGAGATCCCTCTGAGCAGGCAGTAGTTACTGTCTTTCCAAAGGAGTCCTCATTTGTGGAGGAGACTGTTAATTATCCCTCACTTCACCTTTCTAATGAAGGTGCTTGTAAGAGTTGTGCTGGGGTGCCGTGATCTCTGCAGCACTAAATTTCCATCCTCCAGGTCTGTAGTGATCTTGAGTCTCAGGGTGTGTGTTCTTGGGTCTCAAGTGAGATCTTTTAGGACTTGTTCTTTGAATCTGTTGACCGTTTGGCCTTTTGCCTTGCAGCACCACTTGAGATTATAAATAGACCTGCGGAGGGACAGGTCCACTGATCTCTTGTTCCCGAATCAGCCGTTCTGCTGTGCTGAGTGTCGCGCTGGGTACCAGCTCAATGAAAGGAGGCTGGGGAAAAAAGGTGGCTCTGGCAGTCAGCTGCAGCCTGGAGCAGATGGTGGTGGCAGTCTCAGCTGATAATCCCACCGTTTTCATACCCAGAGCTTCTCCTGGGCATTGCAGCCCTCTTAGGTTGGTACAGAGATGGAGGCACGTGGAAGATGACAGATCCTGCTCTTCCAAAAGATCTCAAGTGCATCAATGGGCTGTTATTACGGTGCGATGTTCAGCAGATCGCAGTGATGCCCTTGACTGTGCCATCCGGGCTGGCCGATGTGGACAACCAGTGACACTGCAGGAAAAAACATACTTGCTCTTCCTTGCTTAAGCGGTGGGTTTGCTCACTCGCCTGTTTCCTTGGATCATTTTTGAGCTGTGCTGTGAGCTGGAGTTACTGGTTTGTATGGTTACCAGTCTCATCCCCTGCTATCAGATAGCTCCTGCCCCGTTGCTATGAAACGTTCAGTGAGATGCTGTGTAAAAGGGGTGAATATCCATCTGTAACTGCAGAGAGATGTTTCCGTGTCTCATCTCTTGCTGATCTTTCTGATCAGTTTTTCAATTCTGCTGTTGGTGGGTTTGAATGGTTTCTGGTGTTGTCATATAATTATCTGATGCGTGTTTCCCATCTGTAATTTAATATCTTTACTTTGAGGTTTATTTAATAATACAGTGAAGAAAATGGCAGTATCTGTCCTTGCTGTCCCTTTTCAGTAGGTTTGTTTTTTGTGGTAAGGACTTTCACAGCTCTTGAAATTCCAATTCTGTAATCACTGTTTAATCTAAGGCAGTTTTCCGTGTATTTCAGAGCTACGGGATCAGGCTGTGCTTTGGAGAAAGCTAAATTTGGCTGTGTGCAGTGTCATCCACAGTACATGGGTTGTTCAGTAGGTGCTGTTTGGCTTCTTGTAGTGCTGTAGGGAATGCCGGGCTTCGGAGGCTACGGGGTGGAAAAGCGGATCCTCCTTTCTGCATGCAGCAAACGAAAAAAATAAGTGGTCGAACCAGGAGCTGCGTGTGCTTTAATTGATGGCCCTTACAGTTGCAGAGCACCCCTGGCAGCAGAAAGGCGGGTGCTCTAGAACTGCAAGATTGTATTGGTCGTGTTGTATTTCTGCTGGAACAAAAAATATAACGGGCTCAGCATTTGCACTTTCCACTTGTGTATTGTTTTCTCTTTATTTTGTGTATTTAGAAAAAGCTGTGCTCTGCAAACTGCTGGTTTAGTATTTTCTGTGGAATGAAAACCATCTGGATAATTTAACTGAATTTTATTGAAGTTTTTGGTAACAGGCTCTTTTCTGTTTCCTGGCATCTTGTTAGATGAAAATGAGAATTCGAGTTACAATTCAGTACCTATGGGATGGTTTATGTCCTGGAATTTTAGAAGCAACCTGGGCTTGTTTGAAGTTGTAAAAGTAATCGAAATATTAAAATTATACATAGCCTCTTCCAAAAGCATTCTCTCCCCCCGCAAAATAGACTTTGAATCCTTGGCGTAGTGGAAGCTGCAAGCTAAAGAAAGCATCCGACGTTCATGCTGAGGCTTCTCCGAGAGAGATCGGACTGAAACGGCAGCTGAAGTTAAGCATGTGTTTGAAGACCTCCTTTGATCAAACCTCCGTTCAGCAAAACTCTTCCTTGTACTCTTTATTTCAGAATACTGAATAATTCAACTGGTTTTGTACTCGTGGGTTTAAACTTGTTGCAGCCCTAGGGCTCTAACAAACATGGGAGTGCTCTACCCCGATCCAGCAAGCCTTAAGCACGTGAACTGTGCTACTCGAGAGTGTTTGTGCTTGAGTTTCAGCTCATGGTTTGAATCGATCGTGGGATCGGGAGAAGGATCTTCAGCATATGGCAGGCTGTTAGATCTGATGTACTTTTGAGCTTAAGACTGTGGTCTTAATATATTCCACTTTCATTGACATACTACTTAGAAAAATAAAAAAATTGCACAGAAAAAGATAAATGCATCATCTTTTCAACATGAGATGCAGGTTTTTCTCCTTCCTCTCCCTCCCCACAAAGATTTAACTGCCCGTTTAGTTTCCGATGTCCTGATGATAATGTTGGCTTACGGATTCATTGTTTTGGGGGGGTGGTGGTGTGTTTTTTTTTGTTGTTGTTGGTTTTTTTTTTAAGTGAGGTGTAGGAAGGTGCTCGAGTTCTCAGCATTAGGAAGTTTTAGGCATTTGAGAGATGATTACATAGATTTGCACGTGCTTAAATCAGGCTGAACAGTTCCTTGAGTGCTCGTGTGCGTGTGTGCCTACTGTGAGAGCGAGTGCTTGTGTAGCTCTGCTGAAAAAGGGTCTGTACATGACTGCAGCTTCCTGAATCCAAACGAGGTTGTTCTCAAAACCAACCGTAGCATTGCTGGTCTAATATTGGGTGTCACGTCGATAAATGCTGAAAGCTTGAAATATGGTTATTTTCAACAGTCTTAGAAGTTTTCCCCAGTGGCTATGTAGAATCAGAGAGTCATTGAGGTGACACTTCTGGAGATCTTGTCTAGCTCCGTTGCTCATCATGTTGAGTAGGTTGCTCAGAGCCATGTCTCACTGGGCTTTGAGTATCTCCAAAGACAGAGACTCCACAGCTTCTCTGGGTGACCTGTTCCAGTGTTGATGACCCTCACAGGAATTAAGAGTGGGGTTTTCTGTTTGGGTTTCTGGGTGTTTTTTTGACTTGTGTATCTCAGTGTGCACAAGATGAAGTATGCAAGAGGCTGCACACCTCCTTCCCAAGTTGCATTCCTTCAACTTTGATTTTCTAAGCGAGGCAAGGGGATGTAGAGAAGAAACCTTCTCTAAATTGTTGCAGTTTGTCTTAAAAGTAGTGGGCTGTACACGCATAGTTGAAGACCTGATGGGCAAACTGCATCCTTTTTAGTCTTGGCTCAAAGGCTGCCAGGTTTTCTTCTTCACCTTGATTCAGTCTTGTTTGACACAAACTAGTTTTTTTGCTCTGTCATTCCCCATTGCAGATGGATGCAAAACACTCTACAACATAACAGTACATTTAATAAGCCCTTCAGCTTCAGTGCAGAGGTTGTGTCCAGCGCTGCAAAGCTGTACCTTGGTGTTGCTTGTGCAGAGCATTTGACAGATGCTCATCGCTTGCGATGTTATCTGGGCTGTTTAACATGTATAATAATTCTACAAGGCTGTTGACTAAAATATTCCAGTCCTTTGATGCACCAGCACTAACTTGTCTGCTATGAATTCATACACTAAAGTCGAAATTACTTCTAAAATAGTAAACATGAACTTTGGCCATTTCATGCCCTGGGGTGATTGTAGAATTGGTTCCTCAGTGTGCTGTGCACAAAGTGCCTTTTTGTAACCTGCGACTGTCTCTGTTGGCACAGCGTGCAGTACGCTTCTGCCGAGCTATATGAAGCAAATAGCACATGGAGGGGAGTATCTAAGCTTCAGTCGGGACTGATCTTGCCTTGGCTGTCCAGCATGCAGTTATCTAGGACTGCACTTCAGTTTTCTGCAGATTGCTTTTGGCAGCTTCAAGGACCGACAGACTGGAGATCTTGCAGAAATATGTTCTTTAACATAAAAAAGGTTTACTGGCGAAGTTTACTTTGGCGGTGCCTTCCAGGGTAAAATAAAGTGTAGTGGCTAAACACAAACACCACCATCAGTAGCAAGTAAAAGTCCAGTGCTATGTGACACCATAGTAAATCTTCCTTCATTCACTTGGTATCAGACACAGAAAGGAACGTGTGCTGACTATCCAGTCTCTAGTTTGTATTTTCTGAGGCTGCATTTGTTTCCCTGTACTGTCAAGCTCTGACATGTTTGGGTAACTGAATTTGACTGGCAATAGCAAAACATCAAGTATAGAAAATAAACCATGTTTACTGCTCCAGACTTTTTCCTTTTCATTTCCATTAACTATTGAGAAATGAGTGCAAGGTTACGGGGCCTTTCCCAGAGTAGCACTTTTTGGGGAAGAGACTTGATTACTGATCGCCATCTAGAAGCTCCAAGCAAACCTGAGAACTGAGACTGCCAATGGTCCTTCTTAGTTTGAGCTTATAGATGAGGATGATGTCTGCATTTATGCAGTCCTCTTGGTTTGTTTTTTTTTTTTTTTTTCATGCAAATGGGTGCCTTTAGATGGTAAACAGCGTGCAGCAGTATCTGTACTCCCAGGATGCTGTAAGGCGTAGCTCTTAGGTTCCTCAGTGACAGCATTAATACCATGTGGATGCTGGATGTTGCCAGATCTTGATGGTAGTGTTTGCCTCTACCTGTCCCTGCAGTGAGAGTGCTTTTTACTCCATTGCTTCTGTCTCTCCTTGTTTATTCAAAGGCTCTGTGGTGTGTACAAGGGAAATGAGGAGAAGCTGGTGAGGGGAGAGGTCTGGATGTCTGCTTATAAGGCTATCTCGAAATGCCTCTTGAGTTTCTCCATGGCAAATGTAAGATTCGGGGGCAGGTAAAACATGGGATCCTGGGAGGTCTCGCTGTGTGAGCTGCTGCTTGAATAAAGCTGTTGGGGCAGTTTAACTCTGCAATGCTTAACTTCAATTAAGTTGTCAAGTTTAGCATTGCTTCAGGCATTAATAGAGTTTTACTCTCACTTAAAAATCTGGTTTAGTAATTAACCTCCATTTTATTCTGGAGTTCAGAAGGTGCTCATTTAGTGCAGCAAATCTAATGTCATGTGAATTAAAACATGAAAGATATTCAGTAATGAGAAACTGAAACAGGGTAGTGCAGAAATTAGATTACATGCAGTTTATAGGGAGCTGTGCTCGATGCTGAGCTCTTAATGAGAAGCGTTTTGAAGGCACTGCTTTACCTCTGCATTTGCATGGGTAAGGAATGTCCTGAATTAAATTGGGAGTTAGTAATGGAGCTGGGATTTCTGTTGTTGCATACTGACTTGTTATTGCACTTAGGTTTATCGTACTGCTTTTTCTGGAATCTGGACGTTGGATGTGACAGTACAGCTGCCAGAAGATGTGAGGCGTTCACAGAGGCTGGGAGAAGAGTATATAAAGGTGGGGGGACCCCTGGTTCAACTGGGTGATATGGATGAATGTTGAGATCCCTTTCTCTATTGTAACTGAAGACTAAACCCACAGCATATTCTGTTGAGTTTGTTGTTGAAGGAGGATGGTACATGGAAGGAGAATTACACCTGTGGGCAGCAGTCGCTTCCCAAAAATTGGCCTGGCCTTTGTGATTTACCTGGCAGCATTCTTCGTATTGCTCTGCCCACCTTTTACGTCCTACCACAGCTGTAACTGTCACAAAGAAAGGTGTTCCACTGCTTGTCTGGCAGGAGAACTGTTTAACTACCCCCAGCTTTGGAGTATAGCTGTGTCGTGTGTGTCCCCCCCCCCCACCTCTGCAAGAGCAGAACTGCTGTGCAAGGGGAAACGGGTTTAATTTTCCCCAGAAATTGTCAGGCTTATTGCCCGTATGTGCGTGGCATGTGCCAGCTGGTAAGTCCCATACTTTCCAGAACTGGACTGCCAGCATCACATCAGCTCAGATGGTCTGACTTGCCTTTGGCTATAAGGTACAGGCCCTTAAACAGCCTGGAAAACTGCTCCAGTTCCTGCTGCCCAGGGGTTTTGTGTGACTGCAGAGATAAGGGGCAGCTTTCCCCTTTTCTGCGGGATATTGCTTGCACGAAAAGTTGTTTACACATCTTTTTTGGCCTGGGTGTCAGGGACTGTGTAAGAACGTCAATTCAGAGCATGCACACAAAGGCATTTGCAGGGCAATACTGTCTATCGTGCTTTCGCCCTGTGACGTGCGTACTCATGTTAAAGTGCACTTCCACCGCTTCTTGAGTATTGCCTACGGCGGTCGATTGCAGAGGCAGAGATGCCGGGGGCTTGGTGTTCGCCCGGTCATCTCCTCTATAGCTGAAGTATAAGCTATATGATGTGGAATCAGCAGCTCTTTCTTTTCAATAATTTGAGAGATTTAGGAGAAAAAATAGCCTCTTATCACTCAACTACTTTACTTCCAAGGCAGTAACGTGGGGTAAAAGTTCACCTAATGAACGTGGCCAGAAGGACTCTGCACTACACGGGGTGTGGTGTTGTGATGTCCTCTGGCTGCTGGCTGCTGCGTGAAGGTATTGGCTGTGCCCTGAGCCGCAGCCCTGCGCCCCGAGAAGGACCTGGCTGCTAAATGGCTGCAGGGAGAGTTGGTTTATCTCCCCGATTCAATGGGAAAGGACCACACATGCTCTGAAAGGTTTCCGTCTGCTAACAGAACTGACTTGTGCTACAGTCGACAGAGTTACAAGACCCAGCCCAGGGGAGGACTGGGAACCAGGACTGTGGGAAGGCAGGACTCCTCCTTCTGCGGCTTGCAGTTACCTTGGGTTAGATGGAACATAGAATCTCACTGCTGACCTTGGAAAAACATGGTTAAAATGACGCGTGAGTTGTGTGGCGGCTGGTGTGTGGTTGGTTTTCTGGATGCGGCTGAATTTTGCTGTCATAAAAACAGCGTTCCAGTAGGAAGTGTGACAAGTGCCATGCTTGGGTTCAGTGACATCCTTACCAATGAGTCTAGTCTGATGACTTTATCTGACTGATTCTTAGCATACTGACTGTCTTAAATGAATGAGCAGTAATGCCAGTGGCCTGGTAACCTGCCAGGACTCTATTCTCGAGCTTTATGCTTACTCCATAGGAACCATTTCCCAAATATACTGGCTCACTGAGCTAATCATCTTACGGCTCAAGCATAGTTTAGTTAATTCTGTGTAATAATTTACTGATGTCAGCTATACTGCAGTAGTTATCTGTGTGCAAAGTCCTGGTTCGTAGCAAATATGATGTAATGCAGGTTAACGCTAACCTCTCGGACCACAGACTAAGCTAAGCTGTCTTAGTACACATTGGCTGTGGTCTAACGGCACACGTGACTGCTCAGCTGCTGAATGGTAACTTGTTAAGTCAAGGTATTTTGATCAGCTGCTTGAGTCCTCCTGCCACCGTCGAGATGTGGAGTCACTTGCGTTGACTGCAGCTTTGATGTCCAGGTCATCCTGCGTTAATCTGTTTTCTGTGAGAGACAGAAAATGTAGATAGTGGATGAAACAGGATTGAATTCCCGTAGCCACTGCTGGTGACTGTGGACTAGTTTGATGGGGTTCACATCTGCGTTAACTTTCAAAAGACAACATGAAGCTATTAGGCAGTTACTACCCACTCCAGCATCTGCACATCAATTAGGAGGGGCTGCTTACTCATGCTCCTCAAAAGTTGTGCCAAAATAGCTATTAGATTATGTCAGAGCCCATATTTTCATCCTGAACAATTAATCAGAATATAAACCTTGTTTGTCTTCAGGAGCATTGTATGTAGACCTAGGACTTTGGTACAAGGTACTCTGGAGCTGTACTGGTTCAAGAGGGCTCCTCTGTAGTGGGCACATGTCAGGGAAATTATTATGAAACGTGATGTTATTTTCCTAGCAGTGTATCTGGGGAGCTCCAACAACAAAGTCCTCTGTAAACAGCTTTTGTTCAGCATGTTATGACTATTCTACTATAACACTTAAGATCCCTGCTTGGGACCCAGCATCCTGTGCTGCTGGTAGGTGCTATGTGAGGATGAAGGAAGGCGGTGGGATGCTTCACAGCAGATCTGCAATCTGAGAATAAGACGTGAGAAGCAGATGGCTACAGGGGGAAACAATGAGGCAGAGCTGTCAGCATGATGGGACGAGTCCTAGCGCACCCACGGCCTTGCTGCTGTCAAAACCCTGGTTGGCGTCCTACCCGGGAAGGAGCTCTAGAGACAGAGTTGATGGAAGTTGGCAGGGCAGGTATGCTTGGGTACCTGTGAGACCTTCCTTTGTAAATGGAGGAAAGCACTGAGTAGACATTGTTGGAGAACTCTGGCATTGTTGGTGACCAGCTTGCAGCATTGCTAATCAAGCTTCAGGAGCTTGTGGTTCTGGATCCCAGCCCTGTCTCCTTGAGTAGTTGGTGGTGGTTTGCTGTGGCCCAGAGATTCGTGGTAGCAGAGCCTTGGATGCATGTAGGGTTTCAGTTGAGATGTGACGTGCCAATGAAATAGCTCTGTGGAGAAGTGACAAAACCTGTTGTAACCAAAACAGAAAAATAATTGGCTCTACTGATACTTCTGGTCTCAGGAGCGTGGAGGTCTGTCTCCTGACCTTCCAGACTACCCTTGTGTAAGAGCTGCCCCATAGTGCTATACAGGAGCTCCTTTTGCCAAAGAGGTGAGGCGCAAGGGTAATCGCGTGAATTATTTGCACTCTGCAAAACACAACTTGCATGAGGATTCTGTAGAGAAAAAGTATCGTCACGCTGATGGAAAGGCTAAGGTCTCTTCTGTAATTCTGGATCCGAATTCATGATTTTCTGTCTGTTTTGCCAAATACCTTGTAATACAAGGAAAACTAATTCAGAAAAGATGGCATATAACAAAAACAGAAATACTTGCTGCAACTCCTCCATACGTTGATGGCTGGATTTTCAGGCAAGGGATTCCAGTAAGGTGTGCCAACGGTCTGAATACCTGCTTGTGCTGCGGCCCTCTTTCCATGAAAAAGCTATTTGGGTTAGAGACAAGGGTGAAGTCATTGGGAGCATTTGGTGTCTCTGTGAATTGGACCCAGCTGTGCATGATTTTATTAGAAGAAATGAAGTATCGTAATTCCGGACGTACTAATAAGGTTCTCGCTTTAGGAATCCCGTCTCGCTTCCATTTATTTCTTCTCCATTGGAAAATTCATGGTGAGTGAATGAATTTGTCATGTTCGAGGCCATCTGGAAATAGCTATAGCATGCTAAATTATATTTCCTATCTGATAAAAACTTTTCAAAGAGCCTTCCTCTGGAGAAAGGGAGGATGGAGGCCTGGAAAAAAGGTTTAATAGGAAAAATGGGCAGAGAGATTAGGGTTCAAAACCCATGAAATTACAGTAGTGTTTTCATTCAGAGAAAAACACACAGAGAATTTTGATTGATTGAATGCAAGTGCTAAAACATTAAAGCGGTACCTAGCCAGTGGCTGTTCTCTTGGTTTATTCTGTCCCCTACCTGTTAAAGTACATAACTCCAAGGTGCAGACCACCTTTCCATCATCTGACGAGATACCTACTTGTGTTAAAAGAGAAGTAAGTACGCACGATGCAGTGCTATAGGTTGGCACCTGGAATTTGGGTACCAATCAGCTGAGCTCTGGCAGGTTGGATGTCTAGTTCCTTCTTGTTCTAGTTATTTCAAAATCAGGAACAACTCATCAAAGCCTGGACTAATGAATCATTGCAAATGCTTGATGTGTTGGCAGCTACATGCCACCCAGCTTCACACTCTGTTCCGCTGCCATCATTTTAAGAAACTATTGGAACA
>VWZZ01007698.1:760811-857910 GCA_013399095.1 Psophia crepitans | reverse complement strand
CCCAAAAAAAAAAAAAGTACATCCAAAGATCTGGGAACTAATGTATGCAACCCTCCCCCAGTTTATTTGTACCAAGCTGTTTGGGTAGGCCTTGATCTGCAGAGCAGGTTTTAGTCCAGAAATCAAAAGCTTGGATATCATTTGCTCTGACTAGATAAATGAAGCAGTTAATCCAGAATTGATGGGAAAAAAGATCACCTGAGTTGGGAGAACTCAAAGAAATCAGAATCTCTGAGTCCATAAGCAACAGCTATATAGTGCTTTGTTTTAAATGGGGTATTATTCATTATCCTGTCACTCATGTTTATTAGTTTCATTTAATGTTGGTTTAGAGGTGTCTTATGCAAATCTGTGTTCATCTTTGCATGTACAGGAGGCTTGTTTATCCTCCTAATGTACTAGTTCAGTTAGATTAACTGAAATCTATACTTCCATCGACCGTTTGTCATACTTCATTTGACTCACGCAGTCCGTGTCATGATGTAGTTCTGCGTACGTGTTAACACAGCTTAGTCCAATACTTGTAAAAGGCTGCCTGTCTTTGGGGGAGCAGAGATCTTGAGGGTGATCTGTTCCCCTCAGTTTGGCTGAGGGCTTAGTGACTAATATTTGTATTTTTGAGCAGAGAAGAAATGGGGAGCTCTGAAGGTGAGTGGTCCTCTCCTGACGGGGAACTTGATGGACCTTGGTTGTTTTCACCCCCCATCCCTGCAGCACCTTGACCTTTTGCTTTCTGAAGCAGACCACAATTTTCACTGCAGGTGAGCCTGGCCAGAGGAGGAGTTTCCATTTTGTGGAGGAGTGAAGTCAGGGACAGTGTTTGAGCTGGAAGTGGTGGATCAGGCCTTTCCTTCAAATCCAGAGGAACAGTCTGCTTCTCCAAGAACTTAAGACCTTTTCCAGTATTTGAAAAGTTGCCTGCTTGTCTGTGCTAGAGCTCCTGCCTTTTTCTCCCATTTGTGCAGTGTCAGGAAGAAAAAATAAATCTGTAATCCAAGTAATATTCTAAATATAGAAGTACTAGTTTACAAATGAGAAATCTTTCTGATGGCTCCAAAATGGGGTTTGTAATAAAAGGAAATGTATTTGACACTGCCAGAATTTACAGTCCCACCAGAGGCTTGTGAAATAACTGCTATACCAAACATCCTGGGCTGTAATGGAGCTTGTTGACACGTACGGGTTACTGAAGGGTATTTCTGGCTGTTGCCATGAGGATGGGTTAGCAGGAAAAAAATACGTCTTTGCAACTACTGTAGCGCCCTGTCTGTACCATCAGCTTTTAAAAAAAAGAAGAGCGTCATAATAAAAAGTAATTAAAGAGGGGGGCTGTCTTTCAGAAGGGGTGCCAGAATATGGCCCCTGAGAGCCAGGAGGAAGAGGCTATGAGTAAGTCTGTTGTAAGTGGTACAGGCTAATGCTGCTTTTGGCTGTTTAACTGATTAGGAAACTGTTTTGCTGGAGTCCCTGCAATTTGCAGGCTTTTTTTTAAATTATTTTTTCCTTCTCCTTCTTTTTTTCAAAATCCTTTTGGGATTTGACCTCTCTACAGCTGCTCTACAAGTGAAGGTCACAGTTATTCCCAGGTGGGATAGTGACTTTTTTTGTGTGGTCACTTACTTTGTAAGTGTCGTACAAAGGCATGATAGTGGTCTTCAGGTGATGTCAAACACAGAGACTACTCCCAGCCATTTGATGAGATTTCAGCTACAGATTTAGAGGTGAATGGTCTTATTCCATTTGACAGCCCTTTATTTGTAGTAATTATTTATAGGTGCATCCAAGGGTCCAGGTCTGTTTGGTATGTAGAGGCATAACCATAAAGCAGTTACATTAGAAAGAGTGTACTTTGCCATGGTTTCTGCTTGGTCTAACTTGGGAAGCACTGAAGATGTATCAGGGAGAGAGCGAGCTTGTGCCCAGCTTGTCACAGTGTCCAAAAATAAAATGCTATGGGAGAACTTTTTTAAAAAAAAAAAAAAAGTCAGTAATGAACGTTTCCCCTACAAAAGTTAGTTTTCAGATTGAAATAAGAGAAGAAATATTGAAGTTTGATCAGTAAAATTGTCTATTAAAATGGGAAGTTGGGGCTCTGGTGCTTCGTTCTGTCTTCAGACAAAGTTTCCCCTCTCATTCACTGCCACACACGTGGGGCGTGTGCCGTTACTGTTTTCATCTGCAGGTCGCTGAAGGGTTTTGCTGCTTGTCTGAGAGTTTTGTGTTGCCTGCACGAGGGGATCAGAAAATGGGACTCCATGGTATGCTGAACATTAAGGATTTGCTAAATATTTCGCTTCTGATCAGCTCCCCATGCTGAGTGACAGTGGTTTAGCCAGCAAAACCTTAGTTTTAAAGCCGTGGTTTTCAGCCACCTTTAGGCCAGCGATTCCGTAACCTGTTCCTGTGGGAGATCAGGTTTTGCTCCACCTTTCACTGTGCTTTCAACTTCCAGGCTTCTGATGCCCACACACCACCGGCCATGATTTATGGGCTGGGGACCACTGCTCCAGGCTCTGCTCCTTCTCAGTACACACGAAAAGACCTGCACGAGCTCTCAGAGATGTTTCAGGTTACATAAAGCAGAATTTAAAATAGTATCTTTTTCACAACATTTGGAGCACGTGTTCGTGAATATAAATTTTCAGCGCAGTGCCAGCAGAGTTAGTTTAACAGATGCAGAACTCTGTTGCTAAGAATAGTTTTCTGCAGTTATCTCCCCACACAAATTTTCTCCTTGGGTATTTGCAATGAGCTTATCAACCCTGCAGAAGACCGTATTTTTGCTCCTCTTTTTTTTTTTTTTTTCCTAGAAAATAGTCTGCAAGCTCTCTGTTTTCAGAAGCTATCAAAAGCACTTTCTTCCGAAGCCGCACTGAGCTTCAACTGATGAATCTGAATTCTGCGTGGAAGGATTTGGATACAAACAGAATAAGGAAATTTTGCGATATTTTTTTATTCTTTTTTTTTTTTTGCGTTGCCTTGGTAAACAGCAACACTTGCTGGCAAGAATGGGAATAACAGATCAATCTGCTTATTTTTCAGTTGTTGGATTGATGTTTGTTAGTCATACAGCTCTTTTCCAGCTGTTACCCAGTGGAGAATTTACCTGGTGGGGAGGAAGACGTAATGTCTTGGCACAAGTTGCAGGCTCCTTCAGAGTGACAGTAAGGCCCTAAGAGCACCTGAAGTCAGACCAAGAGCTCATATGTTTCAGTGAAAGCTGATTTATCAGAGTTTTCCCACTGAAAGAAAAAAAAAAGTGCTCTCATGAGTTAAACAGAGTTTGGTCTCCAGTAAGCACACGAAATTGTATTTAAACAAGAAAGAAAGAATTAATTGAAGGTTGCCTGTTCCTCATTTGCTGAGCAGCACAATTTTTGTAGGGTGTGAAGCTGTGGTTATTAACCACAGTTACTGGGATTGTCTCATTCATTACCATACACTGTTAAGAGTAACTGTTGGTTACTCTGTTAAAGAGGTGCTTCTGTTGCCAATGTTGTCAGATTTGTTTCATTTAAAAAAAAATTACAAAAACAACCAACCCAAAAAGCCCCAAACAAAAAACGAAAGACCTGGGCTTGGCATATTAGTCATTACTGAAGGTGAACATAAAAGAAATAGAATAGGAACAACACACTGAAAAGAAGCATGGCTTTTAAGGTAGTTGAGTGCTTAATTCCTGTTGTCAAACAGAAGTTAAGTGCCCACATACAATAAAAATAGGGTCTGGAGAAAAGACAGTGTGAAAATTGGCAAAAGGACTTTGGGTCTGCTAGAGTAAAGCCAGAATGGGGGAAAAAAGCGGGGGGGGAAAGTTCTAGATAGGAGCTGTCCTCCCCTAACCTCCACTGACAGCAGTTTGTTTTGGGTTTTTTGTTCTTGATTTGCCCTCATGTCTTTTCCTGGTCCCGTCACATCTGGCAGGTGGCAACGGAACGTGGAGGTTCTGCATCAGGTGTGAATGCTGCAGAATTACTTGTGTTCCATCTCCTTTCATGTCTAGTAACTTAGAATTTCAAATAAACGTTGGTGCTGTGTTTTTGTGTCTTTGTCATTTTGTGCATGTTTTAGGTTACACTGTTAGATTGCATTTTTTCTTGTGCATGGGACAATGCAGTCCTAAATCGTTGGATGACTAAAAAAAAAGTGACAGTTTCTGTAAAACTATATGGAGTAATGTGTATAGCTTTGCTGAGGAGAAGGAGCCTTTTGTAAGTGGCATGGTTCTCCTCTACACATCACTGCTGTTGCATTGATGCTGTGGGGTTGTCAGATAACTGAGGCAAGAGAGTATCTGCTAGAGTGACTGCAGCTCTCCGTGCTTTGGGCAGAGCAGGGAATAGGCTTCCCTACTAACTGGGTTCTGTAACTTCTTTTAACGTTTTAACTATTCTAGCTGTTGTGAAGGACGGCGGTGTTGATGGTGTGATCTGTAGTGGCGGTTCTCATGTCCCTAATCCGGGGTTCGGTTTGCTGGCATCACTAGCTGCGGTAGGTCCAACCTCTCTGGTGTCGTCCCCTCCCCACCCCAGTGGTTTCACTGAGATCTGGATCTTTCAGCAGTTTAAAACTTTTTCCAAAGGTGGGATTCCTCTTACTCGGTTTTTACAGCAACAATATTTGTGGTGCAAATAGCATTTCTTAAAAAAAAGGTGGGGGGAAATCTGTGCCGGAGTATTCGGAAGATTCCCTAAACTTAGAGCTGCCACCTCAAGTCTGGCTCTCAGCATTACAGCCCCTTTGCTGCCCTAACGACTGCCAACGGGCAAATCCCCATCTCTAGCCTGGCTTTGTCTCCTAAAGTCGTTTTACAAACGGCGTTGGGAGAAGAAAATGTAGCTGGGACAGGAGCCTGGAGCCCACTGTCACGTACTTCATTTGTCTGTGCCTTGGAGCAAGACCAAGGAGGTCTTGTAGGAGTTCTGTAGGAGTTCCCCCTTGAAACAGGGTGTAGGAATATGGGGAGGCAAAGGAAAGCTCGGGATTTTCCATATTCTTCTGCTTAACTTAAAATAGTGATTCAGACAGCCAAGGGAGCCAGTTTATCTGTTCAGCTATGGTATAGGCGTTGCCTCTTCTTGTGCCAAATACCTTTGAGGATGAGAAGAGACAACGTGGTCCTTCTTGAAACCTGGGAAGAATTCTGGTGGTTACAAAGACATTAAAAAAAAAAAAGCATCTTACAGATTTTGAGTCTGCTGAACCTGTGCTGCCATTTACACCTACTAGGAGAAAGTAGGGATTGTTATCAGGAAAAAAGACCTTTAATCAAGGAATATGCTATTGTTGAAGGATGGCTTTACTTTTATTTCTGACTGGTCTGGGTAACTTCATATTTTCTGTCTCCTGGAGAAGGCTACTGTGTGTGGTTTTGTCCTTTGACCAGCTGTGGTCGTGTGTAACGATAGAGTCCTGGGTGCTGTAGGTCTGAGATAAGTGTTGGAAATCTGCATGTTTATTTCTGAAATGCGATACAAATGTAGTAACTTCTGAAGATCAGCAATAAATTAGCAAATACTTGGTGAGTCATACCTTACTGCTTTTTTTCTTTAGCATGTCATAAACACTCAGGAAAGCTCATTCATCCCAGATAGGCGTGAAATCAATCTTTGATGCGTAGGGTTGTGACTCAGGGAGTGGAAACAAGAAGGCCACTTGGTGTCATGTCGTCTGCTGTGCTCTTGCCAAATGCCTTGAGCAGAGGGGGGAAATCTCTGCTGTAGTTTGTTTGGGAGATGCTTTGAAGATTATGGATCTCTTCCATATAGTGTACACCAATTAAACGTGATTAGGAGCGTTGTAGGTAATAGCTCAGCTATGAGGATGAAAAGAAGATGAGAAAGATGAATAGCACAGGATATGAAGGTATTGGCTGGATACGTGAGGGAAGGCGGTGGGGTATCGGGAGGCTCGTTCCGAGGGGAACGAGGCGGTAGGGAAACGTGAGACAGTCCGGCCTGGCGGGAGCTTTGTCCTGAGGGTTTCTAGGGCAGGCGTTGGGAACTGGCTGGGAGCTGATAGCGAGGTGAGTTTCTGCTTAATCTCCTTGTTCTGTCTTCAGTCTCTCTCTTTGTCATTTTGTGCTTTTGGCCCTTATTATAAAGCGGGACTACGTCTCTAGAAGACTCTTTGGCCTTTTGTGTAGCACGGAGGGGAACACGGAGTGCTCAGGCTCTGTCTCTTGCCCGTTCTTTATTCCTTGGAATTAAGTATGTCAAATATGTCTGTAGCCATCAGAGCTTGCCTTATCCTTTCACATCTATCGTCTGTTCTCCAGAATTCAGCAGTTCCACTGGGCTTCTCATCCCTTGCTTCCCACACTTGTTCTTCCATCCTGGGCAGGTTTCTCTCTGTCGGTATAGTTAACTGGCTGCCATAATATTATACGTGTCCTCCACCTTCTCCCCTTCCGACCTGGGAAGTCACTGTTACAGATTTGTCTTGTATTACTGCACATCTGCTTCTCCTTGCCAAAGCTTTTGCTGTGTGCTCATCCACCATAGCACTGTGTCATGATCATCATCCTTGTGAGCCTTTTGAAATGATCTTATTAACGAACTGCGCTCCAAGTTGAGAGACTGGCAGCGAGTTGGTTTTGTGTTTTTAGGGCCGTCTTGGTGGCACACAGGAACCTCTGCCGTGGATGTCACCTACTCCAGAGCTTACTATGACAGGGACAGACTATAACCAGCTTCTTGCACCCTGGCACCGTAGGGCTGATGGAGCAGCTTTCAAGGCGCTCTTGCATGCTGTGTGTGTTTGAACTGTGTTCATGTCCCTGTAATTTGCACTGGGTGGACAAACAGGCTGCTTATTGCTCCTGTGATTGCCCAGGAAATGTTCTGTCAACTCCACCCTTTTTTTCCTGATGCATAGCGCTTCCTTCTGATCCAGCATTGAGCTAAGCTGGACAGAGGAACGGAGAACTGGGTGAGTCATCTCACAAAGCTTTTACAGCAGGTGTCTTGCTGAATCTGCTAACCTTGCTTTTCTTTTTTCTTCTTGTGGTCTTTTTCTGCCCAATCTCTTCAGTTTCCTTGGGTTGTTCTTTGATGTGCTCTTAATAGAAAGTCTCATTTGCTCATTTTTTCCATCTGTCTCTGTCTCCCATGGCTTCCTTCAAGATCCTCAGCTTGCCAGTGCAGGGGGTATACTGGCAGGTAAAGATGATCTGGAGATGCTTTCTGCTGCGATGCTTCTTATGCTTAAAAGCAGCTTTGCTCATAGAAAATGAAGGGGAAGGTTCAGCAGAGCAGTGCCTGGGGAGGGAGGAGAGGGAAGACTACCAGCCACAACACTATTTCAAGTAAAAGCTTCTGTCTTGGCCTTACCACGTCAGAATGAGTTGACCATTAAGTATGGAAAAAGTATTCCTTCTTCCTGAGTATTCCCCCTTCCTTCAAAGGGAAGAAGAGATCCATGGTAGGAATTGGTTGGGGTTTTATTATCATTATTAAAAAGAGACAAAACCCTTTGGCTAGCATCTATTGTCAGGACTGCTGCTGTCTCCTGGCACACTTCCATCTCCTCCTGTGTTCAGTAAGTTCTTCAGGACATGAGTGGTCATGCTTGCTCTCTGCGTAGTGCTGCTTGTATGAGATGCTGATTGATGTTGACTGCTCCTGTGGGCTGGGGGGAGCGGAGATAAATAAAAAACTAAGGTTTTGTGACTTAGATAAATAAACAGTTTTCAGGTATTTCAGCATTTTTTCCTATCCACTGCGGATAAAATACCCAATATACTGCTCAAGGGAAGGTAGTAAAATAGAAGCCTCTGGATATGGGTTGCTTCTGCAGTTCCAACAGACAGGCAAGCCATCTGTTGGATGACTTACTCACAGTTTCAAATGCGATGGTAACTTCTAATGCGGATGGACAAAACCTTTACCCACTTAAACAATTTCGTTCAAATGCATATAGCAGAACAAATGAATGCTTTCGATCATCGTTTTTTGTACCTAGTTGGAAAGAAGAAAGCTCTAATAAGAGAGATTCCCAGTAAGTACATTTTGACTTAGGCCAGTCTTCAACTTGTCCATCACTGGGAGAAATGTTGCATGATTTCTTTTTACAGTGTAAATGTTTAAGGGGAACACAACTTCTTGGTGAGAGCAGCCTAATTAAAAGTAGTAGGAGCTGTGTTTATTTATAGCAAGTATGAATAAGTATTACTCAAAGTCTGAGTATTAGTTTCTTGGGAAGTCCCTCATTAGAAATTTGGCATCATCAAGGGTGGACTGGACTGTTACTTAACTAGTTTCAGTTTGCATCTGGGCAGAGACGTAAAGAAAAAACTGCGGAGGCAAATGTAACACGCTGTGAATAAGAAAGCAAATCTTCCAGCATCCCAGATCTCTCACAATTATTTTTCCTTCTGTCTGGAACTTAGCACAGCCAGTGCTTTGGCTGCTTGTGCAGTGAAACGTTAGGTATATGGGCTGTTCTGGGCGGTGCTGGGAGGGAGGGAGAGAGAAGTCGGGGAGATGTGGGGGTGCTTCCCCCCACTGCCTCAATGCCAGTGCTGCTGGGCATCTCTGAGCCTGCCACGTACCTTCTGCCAGGCTGCTACCCTCGAAGCAGCTCTGCTTCAGTTATACATCCAAGTGTTTGGCCTCTCTCCATTTTCTTAAGAACACAGACCATTGTTCGTGCCTGAACAACAGTGGCTGTGTTTTCTAATTCAAAAAACGCCTTATAGAAGAGGCCTTTATCATCACTCCTGCTTTGCAAATGGGGGAAAGAAAAACAGAGAAGGGAGGAACTTACCCTCAGGTGATGTAGATGAGCAGCAGTCAGGAACAGAGCCCTTGTCCTTGCCAAGTCCAGTAGTTATTTCATCTGTTAGTGTCACCAAGCAAAGCTGTCCTGTGAGCCTCTGAAAATAAGAGTTTAATTACAAAATATTGCCAAACATAAACAACCCTTCTGCCTGGGCAGACAAATCTAATTTAGTTGCTGTTACTGATAATCGTGGCCTTAAGCTCCTGGCAATGAGCTAGTCCTACCTGTCAAAGAGTATCAGTAGTCAGTGCTGGTGCTATGGGGTTGGAGGGACATGTTCTATTGCCACATGCCCTGGTAGACAGTCCCTCTGCAGCTTTCTTCTAGGTCCCTTCAGGTACCAGGAGCCTGCTGTAAGGTCTCCCGGGCTCCTTCTCTTCTCCAGGCTGAAAAAGCCCAACTCCCTCAGCCTGTCTGCATAGGAGAGGTCCTCTGATCATCTTCATGGCCTCCTCTGGACTCCTTCCAACAACTCCATGTCTGTAATGTCATAAAGACCCCGGAGCTGGATGCAGGACTGCAGGTGGGGTCTCACAAGAGCAGAGTAGAGGGGGAGAATCCCTTCCCTCATCCTGCTGGCCACACTGGTTTTGATGCAGCCAAGGACACGGGTGGCTTTCTGGGCTGCCAGCACATACTGCCGGTTCATGTTGTGCTTCTCGTCCCCCAACACCCCCAAGTCCTTCTCTTCAGGGCTGCTCTCAATCCATTCTCTGCCCAGCTTGTAGTCGTGCTTGGGGTTGCCCCTCACCCATGTGCAGGACCTTGCACTTGGCCTTGCTGAACTTCATGCGGTTTGTACAGGTCCATCTCAAGCCTGTCGGGGTCTCTCTGGATGGCATCCCTTCCCTCCAGCATGTTGACCACACAGCTCAGTGTCATCGACGAACTTGCTGAGGGTGCACTCGATCCCACTGTCTGTTTTGCCAACAAAGATGTTAAACAGTGCTGGTCCCAGTACCGACTCCTGAGTAACACCACTCATCGCTGGTCTCCACTTGGACATTGAGCCGTTTTGACCACAACTCTTTGAGTGTGACTGTCTAACCAATTCCTTATACACTGAGTGGTCCATTGGCCAAATCCATGTCCCTCCAATTTAGGGACAAGGATGTCGTGTTGGACAGTATCAAATGCTTTGCACAAGTCCAGGTAAATGACAGGAAGTTTCTGGAAGCACTCTCTGCTTATGGCCAGGGCTGGGAAGTGTTCTCCTGCATGGTCCCATGCACTGTGAGTGAACTCTGGCTCAATTCTTGAAGCTGTCATGGAGTTTTTGTTACACAACACTGGTAGCTTTGACCTTTCCTTAAACAGAACAAACCCAAAAGCCTTTGGGGTTTCTTGTTCTTATTTTCTCAAGTCTTCAATAGACTTTTCTTTTTCTCCTGTTTTACTTCTCTTTTTTTAAGAGCTGGTGGTGTTTTTCTTGTACCCATGAATATGCATCTCTTGTCCCATCTGTCTGTCTCCGCGTACACCCCGACAAGTATTCTTCCATCCTCACTACGATGATACTCAGTCATACTCTCCGTGCTGTTTTCTGGCCCTGGCTTTCCTTGTCACTTACCTCACCTGCCCTGGTACCTGGTTCCTGCCTTTCTCATGCCGCAGCCTCCACCTCTGCCTCGGCTCTCAGGACTGTTCCTGACAGCAGGAACACTGACTGTTGTCCTGGCAGCTTCTCTGCATCTCTGTGGTTTTTTGGGTGGGTTTGGAGTTTTTTCCCCCCATTTTCCTGTGCCCCTTTATCCTAAAGGAGAAGGTCTTTTGTACTTTCAGTGTGAAGTCTTCCACTTTATTCTCCCTTCTGTCTTCTCTCTGTACTACTGAACAGGGAATGGAATTTGTGGAGCTTCATGAGTAATAGCCAGGTCTTGTTTCTTTGTATTTTCACAGTGTAAAGGAATCCCAGCTATACTGCTCTACTTCAGCGTGTGCTGTACAGCACAAACCCACGGGTGATCACCAGAACTCTTGTTTTGTGAACTTGGTTAATTTGTCATGCAAAAGGTAGGGAAGTAAGTAGCACGGAAACAAAGAATGGTAGCAATAGTTACAAATTCAGGTTACAGGATGAGGAAAGGCTAGTTTCTGTATCGAGGGCTTTTTGTTAACATCACAAGTGAAAACTGTGAGCGTTTTGCGAACTGACCATTTCTGAGACCAGCCTCGGATGGGAGAGCATGCACTTGTGGCAGGACATGAGTTTGCTTTGCATTCCGGAGGGGGTGAGGGTTGGTTCTGACCATTGCAACCAATGGCACGTGAGAAATCTCTGTATTGCTCGTGATGGTCCATCTGTTGACGTGCTATTGAAATGGCAGTGCACTTAATGGTAGTTGAGATTTGGTCAGCAAGCGCTTTGGTAAGCAAGCGTTTTCTTATAGTTTGGTAGTTTTCTTTAGTCGTGTGAGAAAGTGGATGTTGAAACAGGTATACCTGTAACTGTGCTGATCTCCTAGGAGAGAAATGGCTTTGTCCAGTGTCCTGTCGGTTGTCTTGCCCTGCTTCTGGCTCCTGTGAGAAATACCAAAACAAAACAAGTGTGTTCAGGAGCTTGGTGCTGGTCTGAGCTGTGCTAGGTGTGAGTACCTGAAAGCCTAATAAAGAACTTGTCTACTAAAAGCTTGTGTTCCCGCCAAGGGTTTATGTTGATCTAATTAAGTAGTCTCCTTAAACTCTTGAATTGCTCGCATTCTGTGATCATCATGACTGCAGGAACATCACTTTTTGTTATTATAAGAATACAACTTTTGAGGTTTCAAGCAGATGGATTTGTTCATCTCTTAGCAAATACTCTTAGCAAGTACTTTGCAGATGCATGCTGCAGTCACCTGTCCTGGTTTCTTTTATATTTAGGGAGGGCAAAGGAGCTGTACTGAATACTGTTAAGTTTGACCAAGGGTGGTCTGGGCCATCTACTTTGAGTCTCTTGAGTTCTAGCCCAAGCCCCTGAAACAATGGCTTTTCTATGTGGATACCTAAGCCCAGTTCATGTTCGCTGCTACCTGTCATCCTAAGCTTGGAGTGAGGTGTAAGGAAGACTGAGCTGAAAGAAGAAAAGAGAAGGAGAGAGAAGGGGAGGCAACTTTCTGTCTTGAAACTTGTAGCCTGACTTAAGGAGGTGGTGAGAGAAGTGGGGGCTTCTATCTGATTTTTGGAGTCCGGTCACATTGACCTTTCTGAAATGGAAGAAGATGGTGACTAAGATCTACACCTGTAGATGTAGCCAGCCTGCCATCTTTGTGCGTTGGTGGTGGCTTTTCCTGAAGGCCTCCAGAAGCACAAGGTGTTTGTGGCATCTAGGTTGAGCACTGCAGGGAGCACAGGACCTGGAATGGCAAAGTCGTGGCCCCACCTGCTGCATGGGTTGTCTCACAAAAAGCTGAAAGAAACAATCTCCGATGGACCAAATTACATTTGAGGACAGGGTGGACACAGAAACCAGAGAGGGATGATTTAAAGATGTCAGAGCTGCAGAAAACAAGTGCAGTGGGATCTCTCCTCCAGCAGTTTCTGGTTGCTCCTGCCAGGAGCAGACCTCTTCTCTCCATTATCCCAGGTATAATGTTATTTCACGAATTTGAAGCTTTTGGGATTTTTTTGGTTTGTTTTTGTGGTGGTGGTGGGGCTTTTTGTGTGTGTCTAATGTCCCAAACTGTAGCTTCTTTTCAGAATACTTTGAATTTGGGCTTATTTTTTTCTGGAAAGACTAAAAAATAAAACAAATGGCTTGCACAGGACTTAATTGTTTTACCAGTTTCTGGTGTTTTTGAAATGATTTTAAAGAAGCTTCAGTAACATGGTGGCATGGTGCTTTTATTTGTTATAAAGTAATGAGCGGATTTACTCCAGGTCTGACTTTGCCTGCCTTGAGGTACTGTTACCCTGAAATGGATGAGCCCCTCTCTGAGTGCAAGAACCGTACCTTAGTTGTCCCTAAAGCTAGACTGCTGCTACTAGAAGGTGTTACTTGTCATGGGAATAGTCATCCTTTGGGAGCAATCTTTTCTGTCTCCAGCAAGAACTTAATTATTTTTTTTCTACCTGAAACTCGAACCCTTGATAATAACGTGGTGAACGTCCTTTTGTTTTGAAGGATGTGTTGGTTGCAGGAAAGATGTTGGAAGCTAAGTGTTTCCTGCCACAGTGCACCCTCAGCACCTAAACAGAAGTCATCCATTCTTTATTTTCCAACATTTAGGTCCTATTCATTATCTTGGTCCTAAGCCTTTCTGTCTTGTCTCTTTTTTACGTAGTAATTAGTTCTTGCATTCTAGTCAACAGCAATGCAACTGAATTCTGAGGTTTCTGTTGTCTCCCCTTACCCACTGTTGCTCTGCGCATTGTGCTCAGCACTAACCGGAGAGACCGTGAATGTTTTCTTCAGAAGTTTTGGGAAGATTTGCTGTCAAGATGGATGTGCTGCAGCACCCGATGGCTTGAATGACACTGCCAGATGGACCGTACGCTCAAGTGGCCCTGACCACCGCCTGGGTCATCGCGTGGCTAAAGGCTGAGTCACCTATTAGATGAAGTCTTTAAAATACTTGTTTTTTCTTTTGGTTTACCAAACAAGGCTCACTGAATTATTCTAAAATTGATGAAATATTGTTTGTTCTTAGTCCAGTAGAAACAGTTATTCTAAAAATATTTGGAGAAGTACTTCTCAGGATGTGCTTTGGTCTTTCTGTTGACCTGAAATTGCTTATTAACTTGGTGATGCACCACGGCTGCTGTTTGAAATAGATAATCCAATACACGTTCTACTACTCTGCTTAGTCTGCGTGTTTCCTTTAAAATGCTGCAAGAAGCACGAATATAGCTGGAGCACCCAGTCTGGAGTCAGGGACAAAAATAAACATGACATTATTATATTAGACTTGGACACAGTTCTAACTGGCGGTGTGCTTTGATAACTTGGACATCTCATATTTTTAAGCAGACTTTAAGGTTCTTCGTAGGCTTTGCTGGTTTGGTGGCTAAGCCTGTCTTAGTCCAGCTTTTTCCTCTGAGGTGCTTGGTTTGGTGTTTGCATCCTTCTCTGAAGCCTGCTGTTCCAGAACGCCATGGCTGTGCTTTTCCCTGGCCGTTAGACTCGATGCCCCAGCTGCCAACTGCAAATGCTTTTTTTTTATTTAAACAGCAAGGTCAAAATTACAAATTTGCAATCAGTACTCTCCAACTGTTACCTTACTAAAGCACTTTTGTAGCTCTCTTACCTCCCTTCCTGCACTGAAATTCCTAAATTTAGTCCCGTTGAAGCCCAAGGGTTAAAATTATGCTGTCAAGTTGCCGCAACTCATTTTGTTTGCGTTATACCCACTCAAACTGTTGAACGGCCATTCCCTTTCTTCTGCTTGTGTTTTAGGGAGCCGTGGGCAGCTTGCCAGTGGAGTTTGACCACAGGGCTGCTCTGGGTCCATGTCACTGCTATTACTCCCACCACTATACCAATAGCTGTATTTATATTTGCAGTATCAACAGCTACAGGCCTTTCTATTTTAAGTATCCCTGGCATGCTGTAGCCTTTGCAGAACATGATTTGCACTCCTAGGGAAAATGAAAGATGCATCCAACAGAAAGCAGCAAGCTTGCAGAAGTTTGGATGTACATCAAGTTTCCTTGAGGCGTACCTTAAGAGAAATGTCGGCTGGTAATGAACTATGACTGCTAGAAGATTTCTGTCACTTACAGAAACCTAACGAGGAGAGATTCTGACTGGTTCTACTTAATTTTTTCCAATGCATGTGCATTGGTAAAGTACTTCTCTTTTCAATGCTGAATAGCTATCAACTCAAAGCCTTAAATGCAGCGTGTCAGTAACGTGGAGTTGTCACTGACAGTAGCGTTTGGTTAAGAAGATGCTCTGCCATGCTGCTCCAACCTATAATCTTTTCCTAAACTTGGTTAAAGGTAATAAAAAGTGATCTTGTGCACTGATACTGTTGCTGAAGAGCAACATGCTAAATAAACAACCTGTATGTGTGCTGGATTTGAGCAGGAAAAATGCTGAGAGCTGACTCACCAGAACGTTGTTTCGGGGGAAGGAGGAGGGTTCAGCTGCTCACCATTCCCTTACAGTCAGATTTGATCTGTTAGTATTTTAAGAAGACGATTAGGGAAATTTGCCATCTCCACATGGTGTTCTGTGCTGGGCATGCTCGATGAGGAGAGAACATATGTAAGGGTTCAGTGGTTTCTTGTTGGCTCAGCTAACTGCATTTTAGTAGTTGTCAACATTATTAAAAGCTTGCATGATATCTCTATTTAATTCCATTAAAAGAGTTTGGCTGGCAGCAACGTTCAACCTCTGAATCTCTTCAAGATTACAGTAGGTCAACGGACAAACTTACTTATAAGGATTAATAAATACAATGACAACAAGGGCCCTGTGAGTAAACGCCTTGTGTGGAGCCTGCGTAGCAATACGTGCACAGAGCAGCTGTTGAAGGGTAGCAAGGGTCTTGTCGCAACTCTAAACGTTCTTGTGTATCTTTCCAAGGGGTGATGCAGTGCCTGGCCGTCATCATTCTTGATCCCATCTGCCCTGGCTGAAACCTTTCTAACTTGGATGAATAAAATATTTTTAAGTATATTAAAATATTTTAAAGTATTTTAAAGTATATTATAATTAATCTAAGACTAAACTTCAGTGTTTCAGAACCAAAAATAATTTGGATTGGAAAGGGACCCCTGAAGGTCATCTGGTCAACCCTTTGGCTCGGTGTCCAAGTTTGAAGTTGGGCAAGGCCCTAAGAAGCCTTGTCTCTAGTCAAGCTTTGCTTATCTCCCAAGGATCAGTGATGAAAGTGTTGAACAGTGTTGACAAGGAAGGCTGTTACTAACCAGCCCATCCAGTGTGGGTTGACCTGCTGACCGCTGCCCATAGAGCTGAGCACTCTGTCCAGATTTCCTTGTAGTCACGTAAAACGCGATCACTGCTCTCTGGTTCTGCCTGCTGAGCCAACTATTGTAGAATGCAGTCGGTTCGAGGCACTGTTTGCCTGGCACAGAAGCCACCCCATTGCCTCTCCCCAAACCCGGTGTAGATTACCCAGGTGGCTGACCCATTTGCTTTGCCCTTGTACCAACAGCCCCAGACCGCAGTGATCTTTGCAGTGGACCATTCATTTCTAACGTAGTTTCTTTTTGTCAGGGGGCTTAGCAATGCCTGTGTTTGCAGAACGCCCTCAAGGACCAGGGCTGTGGGGCTGGTGGCTTTCCTCCCAGCTGCCAATGCCCGGCACTTCCCAGTGCGTTTCACTGCCTGGATGTTCCGGGGTTCAGACCAGTCTCAGCTGTACTGATTAGGTAAATTGAGGGTGGGAAGAGTTTGTTTCCTATTGAAGAAATTTAATTGCTGGTAACTTTCCACATTCTTTTTTCTCGGTTTTGTCATTCAGTATTTTCCAGGACCTGCTTTTTCTTCCCCCCTCCAATGGTTTTGGCTGGAAAAATGATAGGTTGATTTTTATTTAATTTTTTTGTGTGTGTGTGTGCAGTCCAGTCAGGAGCAGCTGATATTAAGAGGAAAACCTCATTTGCATTTTCAGAACTTGTGGATGATAAAGTTTTCAGTAACAGTTTTTTTTTTTTTTCTTTAAGTGCTAACAAAATATGTGTGTGTACAAAAGCTGTGTTTGAGTGCACAGAGATTAAGCCAGCTATAAATAGCATCTTCCATGACCCTGCTGGAATTTTCTTTAAGCTTGGAAACACTGAAGTGTGTGTTTTGTCAGATTTGAATCATGAACCCTGAAGAAGAGCTAATGAGTTCTTATTTCTCACCTAATCTCCAACTAGAGTGTTCTTTATCTGAGCAGCAGATCAATCTGAAACTGTAGCTCAGGCTTCAGTTGCTTTATTTAACTTCTTTTGCTCACTTTGTTCATCGAGATGTTTTTTCCTGCTCTGGTCAGTGTGTTTATGAAAATAATTAATTTCAACCCATGTTATCGAACCCATGCGATTGTTGCTGTGGCTGACAGTTTACAAAATCTACTTTGTTTTGTATCGTACTCAAAAACAAGCTTCTCCTCTTGTCGTAACTCATAGCCTCATGAAATGTGCGTGGCTTTCTCTGTTCTTCTGTCTAGTTTTCCTGACAGCTTAATGAAGAGGTGTAGCTGGGACTAAATGATCAACTCTTGGGACAGAAGCGGTGTTCTCTGCTGCCTGTCCTGGTGGATCTGGCTGTAGGCAATCACTGGCAAAGCACTCGTTTATTTGTGGGGCTGAGATTTGGTTCTGGGCTTTAAAAGTGGTTTCTAGCTGTGCTGCACCTGAACTGGCTGGGGTGCAGTTCACATAACCATTAATTATGTTTTGCCAACAAAACAGTAAAAAATTATTAAAACCCCCCAGTTCGGATGAAATTGAAATGTTTTGTAGGAATAAATAAACCTTGGCATTTTTGGTAGGAAACAATCAAAATGCTTTGCATGTCCTTTTTGGATGCAGAATTTCTTTCAGCATATATCAGTATTTAAGCCATAATAGATGTTTGGGTAATCGGCTGAATCCTTGCTCCAGAACTCTTTTCTTTAAATTTGTCTTCTGTTTCTGTATAGAACAGAATTGTAAAAAATAAATTCCAGTGCTCGACTAGCTCTTGTTTGGCATGAAAGTCATAGAGCACTTAAAATTCCTCATGCAACAGCTTTAATTGCTTGCTAATCTCGCCTAAAGATTGGCTGAGAATGTCAGCTCCCTTCTCCTGTTGCTTATTTTCAGTAGCGCAGGCCGCAAATGCTTGGAGAAAATGTACTTGAGTATTTACTGTAGAATGCGGGCAAAGAGGTACGGTCACCCTTGCCTAGAGGTCAAACTGTTGACACTGAGGTTGTTGGCTATTGATCTGTGTCACTAGCCTGACAGATGTATAGCTGTTGTAGAATCAGTTAATAATTTCTTGGCATAATGCAAAATCCACAACCAGTTGACCTGAGCCCCTGAACACGACCCCGGCGGAAGGAGGTGGTGTGCGATTCCTTTCCCAGCACTGCTGCTCCATGGACCCTTCCTCAGTGAACGGCTCTTTCGGACAAAGACTGACCGATAGTGCCTTCCTCTTTCCCTTCTACATTCTGTTGAGCTTTGATGAATGTGTTAGTACTCATGTTGTTGTCTGTTCCCTTTTTTTAGAAACAAATCTCGCCCGCAGTAACTCTATATCCACAGTGAGCAATGGAGAAATCATTGCTCGTTAATGATTCACTTACGGGTTCCTGTATTGCTGTTGCTCAGTCACTTGTGTCGCAGTTATCTGCAGAAGTGTTGCTCAGACGAGCGCTTAGACCTGATTTTCGTAGTTTTAGGAGGGTTATTGTAACGACAGGATGGCGGGTGTCTGCTTTCAGTTACTGATCATCTGGTCCAAAGTGTCTCGCCCCAGAGCCGGTCTCAGGGATGCTCTCGGCAGGATCGTAGAAGTTCTGTGCCTTTGTACTTTGCAACTAAAATAACGTTGGTGCTGCTTAAAGGCTGCTTTAACAGTTAGTTTTTTTGTTGGTTTGCGAAAGCTATGCTGGGCTGTTTGTTTAAAGACTAACTCATGGTTTACCTGTCCTGCTGTGTGTACCTCTTGGACTCTAAAGAGACTAAATACTAACCGTTGCTTTTCCATTTTCGAACTTATTTTCGGGTAAAGTTCTTATCACAGCTTCCCCAAAGTGTTTGCTTTCTGCGTGCACGCTTGGTGATCTGCTTTCTTGCAGAGCGCACGTGCTCCGTTGCTGCGGTTATGGGAATGGCGCATCTTGTAAATGAGCAAAAGCAAACTTCGCCTCCTAAGCAATTCAGCTGCAGAAACCACGTCCTGAGAGATGCCGGGGGTCACTGAGTCCAATCCTTTGTCTTCGTCGTGCCTGTCATATCCTCCCCAGGCTGATTGAGTTACACAGATGAAGCTTGCCTAATAATTCAGCTTCCTATTTTGTAACAGGCGTTATTGTAAGCCGTTTCATGGTGCCATTGTTCAAATAAACCAGGGGAAAAAAAAAAAAAAGGCTCGCACAAGAACAAGAGGATGCTTTCGCTGCTTCTGGCTTGGTTACTTCCTGTTCGAAAACCCAACCAAACAAAAAAACCCCTCGCCATGCAGTGCTTGGGATTGTTCTGTAACAGTCAACCCCATCGTAGAAATTGGTAAGTTAAAAAGCACTGGAAGCTTCAGAATGCTGACAGTATGAAAACACTGTCTTTCAAACATTCAATATATTTTATTTTTATTTTTTTTTTCTTTATGTCTACTCGCCTTCCAGCATGCGTGGCCAAAGCCCAGGGGCTTTGAGTCATTTCCCAGGACCATCGTGCAGGCTAACGGTGGCCCTGGGCTTAACGGTGCCACAGTTCCATCCAGGGTTGGCGTGAAAACCTGCACACCGGAGCACGGGAGCGGAGGGGCTCAGCCTCTGCTCGGTGGCAGGCGTGAGCGGGGGCGGTGGGAGGAGTGGGAGGCTGTAGCAGATCCTGTGCCGAAGCGGCTGTGTGGCGTAAGGCTCTGTCGGGAAGGAGCGTGGCAGACTTACCGATAAAAGGGTGGTTTGTTTGCAAGCCAGTTTTTTTGTTGCTTTTAGGAGTTCCTGTAATTGATATGATTCTAGGGAGAAAAGATCAAAATTTTTGAACAATCTTTTGAACAAAAATGTTTGTTTGTTTTGTTCTTACCCGTGGTGAACCAGTTTGGGGTTTGTGCAAAGGAAGACTTTCTTCTCATCGTTCTCCCACTGTCATTTCACAGCAATGGCTTCGTACCCTCTCCATGTTCTTCCTCTCGTGTTGCCCTTATCCGCTTCCTGCCGTCCCCTGCCCTTTCCCTCCTGTCCCTCCTGGTTGCTCCTGGACTCAAGTGGGAGCTGGCACAGGGGCCGGCGGGGAGCCAGGAGCTCAGCCTGGCAAAGCACCTTTGGCTTTCTGAATTCCTAAGCTCCAGGATGTCGCATACCAGAGAGCTTGGATCTGCGTTTGGGCTTAAGTTTGTGCAAAAAGGGGGAATGTCTCCGTTCAGATTTATTTTTTTTTTTCTAAATTAAACTCTTAATAGCTGAAGGGAAGGAGCTCAAAACCTGATTATTTTTAATTTTTTTTTTTTTTTTTTTTTTTGGTGAGGATACCCCTTCAGCAGCCCTGAGATTGCTCCGCATTGTGTTGATCCACATAAATTGTTCGAGAGAACTGAGCCTAAGCTCGTATGGGAAACGGCACTGGATCAATGAAAGAAAACATTCAGCAATGTGCGTTTTATACAAGCATTTAAACTTTTTTTTTTTTTGGTTTTGTTTAGTAATAAAAGGAACAAAGCTATTATTAGTGACCATGGGCTTGGGAGTTTGCTACAGCAGCAATAGTTACTCATCTGTTGTCATTTGCAGAAGTGTTCTAACAAAGGCAGCCACAAATGCAGCGGCAGGGTTAGGAGGTGGATGGTAGGAGTGGAAGTGCAGTTTCTGGAAGCCGGTGCTTACTAAGACCTTTCTGTCTAGTCTTGGTTTTGTGGCCATCAGGCGTGTAGTTCCCTGTGGGCTCTTGCCTTGCTGGATCAAAACGTGAAAGAATGAATTCCCTGGGTAAGTTCTCGGTCCTTTTTCTTCTCTAAGTGACAGCAGAGTTGTACAGAGCAGTTGTCACCTCTGGTGCCAGCATGGGGTTGTGTTTGCACGTCGGCTCCTGCAGCGGGCTTGCAGGAGGTGGAGAACACACAGTGCTGTATGATTTTCTTCTTTTTTTCTTTTTAAAGGTGTTGGTTTTTTTTTTCCCCCCTGCTCCCTCCCCTCCTGGCCCAGGCAGGACTAAAATCAAGAAATTATCTGATTTACAACAAAACCCCCAAACCCACACAGGGGGGTAAATATTTCCTTGCTCATTTCTTTTTCGTCTAGGAAATGGTCCAACAACCACGCACAAGATCTTTGCACGTGCTTTAATGTTCGACCAGCTGGGTCATGGTTCGCTCCGTCGCAAACGCTGCGGACTGCAGAGCTGGTGCTGTACGCGGTGGGGTCGATGCTGCCTGGCGATTGCCGTGTGGGTGCAGTTTCCTCAGATGCAGTAAGGACAGATGAGTTTTCAGCTGAAAATGCTGTGGTCAGCATTCTTCTGGCACAGGCAGTATTTAGTCCCTGGGAAGTAAGAATGAAATGCTCCTGCTGATTTCCTTGGGTTTGGGACCGTGTCCCAGCTAAATTTAGTTACGATGCGCTGAATGTATGCCTGAATTTCATGTTGTAATTAATTGCTCAGTGCAAGTTGCTGTCTAATAATCTCATTAAATTCAGCTGCTCTTTCTCCCCAATCCTGCAGCAAAGTCTGATCTCGCAATCAGAGTTTAAATCCCGAGGCTACTAGGGCAAATACCATGAGAAATACCTTGAACAAGTAACATGGACTTTCTGAAGTAACTTTCAGAAATTGCTGTTTGCTTAGATGTCCGTGTGCTGAAGATATGGACTTAAAACCATGGAAATGCAGCAGACCGTGGACATCAAGGATGGGGAAGGGAGACTCTTGTTTGTACACAGAGATCTTTTGGGGTCGGCTGAGCCACGGCACAGAAAGTTCCAAGTATTTTTCTAGTATCTGAAAGTATATTGTCTGCGGTTTGTAGATAACAGATAAGCAAGCGAGGAATAATTGGGCTGCTTTATCGGGCTGCTTACAGAAACTTGAAATTTAGCATGATAGTTGAATACAAGGCCTTATCTGTATTTACGGTTGTTAAATGGCAGTTTCTCATCATTAAGACTATCGATTAAGTAATTTGCGTTTTGCTTTCATTGAAATTGTAAGTACATCTTATTCTTGGATTTTCTACCAATGTTTGTTCAAAAAACCTATTTTTGCTACATGAACTAATATTTTAGTTTCAGATGCCAAGCTTTTGGGAGCAGACTGATAGAATAGGAAAAATTTTGCACGTGGTGACACACATGGCACTTAGCAGGGCTTTTTTTACTTTTAGGAGTGGGGGTTTTTACTTTTTAATCTTTCAGCCTTTTTTTTTTTATGTTTTGCAAGCACAATGAAATGTGTAGACATAAAAGTTCGAAACGACCTGGCAGTAAAGTGAACAAAGAAACCTTCACACTCTTGGAAAGGGATTCTGCACATAAAACTTGAGTTTGCTTGGTTTTCCTCCATGGCAAACAAATTTTTGAAGTTTACTTTGGCAGTAATTCATACCACCATTATGTTAAATAGGAGTGGAAGGATGTTTCCAAGCAGCGTGTTGTTTTATTGCTATGCAGAAACACAGTTTTAAATCTGTTTTCTGTAGCTCCTTTGGTTTGGTTGTTTGGGTTTTTTATTTCCTTGTCTTCTTCCCATACATCTATAGGTTCCCAAACCCATTGGAAATAGTTATTATAACCTTTTTAATTGAAGTGAGGAAAGTATATGGTTTGGCTGTTCTGGCTTAAAGTTCAGTATTTAAATTTTTATGCATGTGAAATGTTAACGAATTCAAGAATGCATGTGGGGTGGGTCCCATCTCGCATTTGCGTATTAGATTTATTAGTTCCAAAGAGTTTTATGGCATTTAATCTCAAATGAAAAATTGTAAAGATGGACTTTGCTATCGAAAATTCCAACGATTTGCTGCCAGTACCATTTTCTGTTTCGCTGCTCTATTTAGGATGGAAAACATTATTATAGAAGAACTTTTGGGTATTGCTTCTTGGAGGGTAGTACGTGGACAGTTGATGAAACGGTGCCACTGTTGAATAAGACAGTGACAAAACAGTGTGTTAGTTAGAAACTGGGTTTTTCAGCTGCTGCAGCTAAACCTAGAGCATGCTGGCCAATTTCTAACAAAACTGACTTCTTCAGGTGTTCTGGAGTGCGGTCTCTTCGTACCTGTTACCCCAGGGAAGCAAAATCGTGGGCTGGATCTTTTTGTTTGGGATGGGGGCACTCTCAGCACAGGGGAGCGATGTTGGAAAATAGCTCTTGCCCATGAGTTACCCCTGTAGCAGTACGTCCTTACAGGGGTGCATCGGGAGCTGCGACGGTTCACTGTGTGGTTTGGGGGATTTTTGTGGCTTGGTTTCATTCTGAGGACACTACTCAGCTTATTTTTGTTAGGCTGTGTTGGAAGTGCCATGGTCTTCTAGACCATTCCTACCAACTTCAGTCTGTTACTTGCACTTGGGCATGGAGAGGGCTTTTCACCCTCTCAAACTATAATCTGCGTTCAGTGGAACCACAGTAGCCTTTTATTGCCCTTTTTTATGGAAGTATCCTTAAATTTAAATGTCCTTAAATAAGGAAGGATACAACTTACCTGAAGTAGTAACTGTAAGGCTGTTTTATTGCTTGTAAGACCGTTGGTATCGGAGTCGTGAGCGTCTCCCTTGCTGGCACGTGCCGATGCTTCGTTTGCAATCCTGTTCAGGCTGCTGCAGTCCCAAGGTCTTGGACCTGTTTAAAAACCAAAACCCTTTGACCTGGGAGCTCTCTGGCTGACTTTGCAATCCCTAATTTACCTGGTGCTGCTTCTGCAGAGGTGTGTGGTGAGGGTGGGTGCTGGAACTTGATATTTTATTTTAGTATTTTTCTTTCACTAAGGCTTTTTTGCTCTTGTTTCAGGGAATTCTTGGATCCCAGTCTGGAAAAGGTTTAATGTGCTGGCATTTTAGTAGTACTAAACACTTGTTGGATTTTGAAAAACTCGTGTAAGCATTCAGATATGAAAAACTTCAGTTTCAAACAGCTTGTATATGGACTGTGTAATTAGAACACATTACCTGATGCATTTGATGTGCTTTATTTTTTTTAACACAGTATTTTCACTTCAATGTTGTGTATTTTGTAGATTGTCTCTGCTTTCCCCCAATTATTTTTCAAAACCCTCGCAATTTTAGCAGCATAAGCTAATGTAAGTGTCTGTAGAAAGCGCTTGCTCTGCCAGACAAGGGGATGTCTTTCAGGCTGCATACTTTGGTTTTGTGTACTTCTTAATTATTACTTTTTTCAGGATAAATTAGACTGTGTTAAAAGAGCACTGATGGCTGAAGTTCTTTGTTCCCAGACTGGAACTAAGGTGGCCAGTGATGGTGTTGCCATTCCATTCCACTTTTGAACTTCAGTGGAACTTCAAGCTACTGTCTTGTCTTTGAAAGGCATGTTCCTCTTAAATCTGCTCTGGATTGATTCTCTGCATGCCTTCTATCTACTTTAAGTTGTCTCCTTCTGTAGTAGGTATTTCTTGATTCTATGTTTGGGGGGGACACCTCTAATCTTTGGGTTATCCGTTTCTTTGACTGGGAGAGGAAGAGCAGGTGAGCTTCTGTAGATCGGCCCATACAGCCTGGGAGTTTAAAGCGTGAGAGCTCCAGCTTTCCACATGGTGGAAAGTAGTGGGCAAGTGAAGGTGTGGCGTTAAGACTCTTGAGGGTAAATTGGCTTAGTTCTCCTCGCAGAGCAAACTCCCTGGAAGGGAATGTGAGCTTTCTTCCTCTATCGAAGTCTGCTGTAACTTAGATACATGTTATAAACATCTTGACCTGGGGAAAAAAAAAACAACCCACCTTAAATTGGCCAGTTTTGGCTGTCCTGTCTGGACTGATCGAGGCTCTCCAGGGCTCATCAGGAAGCTGTTGTCTGGAAACCAGGGGAGAACAAAGTATGGTAGGTGTGCCTTTTATTTTCCGATATTTATTTTGCTTCTTGACTGAAAAAAGCAGCAACTATTTTTGCTCAAAACAAGTGACCTACTTGAACGTTTGATTTAGGCAAAACTTCATCGTTGATTCAGTGAAAGTGAATAACGTGGTGTGGTCAGCAGGAAGAAAATAGAGACCGAGGCTGATGGTTCTGATGTGAGCGAGTAACAGCATCGCCTTTTCGTCACCTGCTCCCACAGTTTTCTAACTTTAGCTTTCTTTTTGTGCTATTATGTCAGTTATTTGTACCACTTGATGGAAGTCTTTGCCTATTTAAGAAATACTGACTTGGAGGAACTTTTTGCATGACAAAAACGACCTTTATTTGGAGCTTATTTTCAGACCTATTTCTAATGTTAGTACTTGCACTTAACCTTATCTGTTGACTTACTCCATCGGAACGTGTGGCTGCCCCAAATTAAGGAAGACCCCTCTGCATGGTTCAGTGCAGAAGTCAGGGGAACAGTGTAGGAGCCAGACACAGAAGGTGGAGTCAGCTAAAGTGCGGTCACTTACTTGCAAAACGGTGACATAGGCACTCCAGTTATTTCTAAATTAGTTAGAAGGGAGGGGTTGCATATTTGAGGTATTATTTACTGCTTCAGTTCAACACTTCTGAACTCTGGCTCACTCAGCTGGGCTGATACAGGAGACGATACAGACGATGGAGTCCTCGAAGGTGGGGGTGAGGGGAAAGAGAGGACTTCCAAGAAATTGCAGCACAATGACTGCTGACAGTAACTTTCCAGCCGACTGAGTGTGCCAGACGATGTGAGGAACGTTTCATTAGGGTCTGGATGGACTGGGAGCTCTAGAAGAGCATCTTCAGTTTGTTGGGACCCACTGAGAAGCTTGTTCAAGCTAGTATGCTCGCCTTCCAGGATTGCATTTGGCCATTCTGATGTATGGGGAGGCGGCAGCTCCTGTTTTGTGCGATACTATGTGCTCTGCTGAAGAGTTTGCTTTGTCTTGCATCTGTCCCATTGGAGCCTTTGGCTGGAGGGTGTATTCAGTGTCTCATAATTCGTTACTGGCTGTTTCGTTCCACAGCGACCTACTTTGATTAGGCAACGAGCCTTTATCTGAATAGGAGTGAGCTGTTCCTTTGCCAGTCCTCCAGTTGGAAACGGTTTTGGGACTGGACTTCTCAGAATGGGGCTGTTGGTACCAATTTAGTCTGGTTCATAGCTGGTTTATATCGCTTGGTGAAGCGCCAGGGTTGTTCTCCCCTGGGTGTTTGTTTCTCTGTTGTATTTATAGACAGCAACACTCATCCCCATCAACCTCCATTTTGTGAGATTAAAGTGGCAAACTTTTCTTTAGCTTCCCGCTATAAAGTGGGCTCTTTTCTCTCATCACTTCAATTTCAGCTCCTATTTCTTGAGCAGAGGTGCCCAGGCAGGAGCCCTTGCCCACAAGGTCTTACACAGTTGTGTTGTACTACTGACACCAGTGCTTCTCCATCCTCTCTGAGATTACGTTGTGTGATACAGCCTGGGGCTGCTACTTCTGACGTTTGAGTTGTGGTGTTGGCCACTTGTGATGTTAGGAGAGACTCACTCCCCTGGGCTCCCAGTGAGTTTATTATCATCGTAGAAATACTA
This sequence comes from Psophia crepitans, assembly GCA_013399095.1. NCBI lineage: Eukaryota > Metazoa > Chordata > Aves > Gruiformes > Psophiidae > Psophia > Psophia crepitans. The sequence goes on along the minus strand of VWZZ01007698.1, from coordinate 831,860 downwards.
ATGATGGACCATATCCTGTTGTGCTTTGAAAGAACCTAACGGAGCGGTGGCAGCTCACCAGAAGGATGAGCTGTTTCTCCTGAACTATGTTTGAAACAATACAGACCAAACCCAGCAAATACAAGTCATGGGGAATTTTACCCTCATCAGCCAGTTGTTTCCTGGAAGTGTCAATGGATCCAAGTCTGCAGGCTGAGCAGAGACATTGGATACAGATGTTTCGGGTTACTAGAGGAGATCGAAGAGCTTGTTTTGAAAGAAAATAGGTGGGAATATAAACAGGGATCCAGGAAAGCCGGTGAGCAATTCAGTTGTGTCATTTGGAAATAAGCTTAAATGCTGTCCCTTTGCGAGGGGAGAAGAAGCGACATAACTTCAGTGTGGTGTGGACTCCAGGCAGTGCCTCACGGCCATAGTAAAGGCTGGGGGAAGCTGCAGCATGATTTGGGATCTGGAGTTGCTCAAATCTTTGATTCTTTGAGAATGCTAGAACAGTGTGCTTGAACGGGAGATCAGTGGGGGCGGGAGGGGACCGGGGGTGGGTAGGGCCAGAGCCCAGATGCCAGCAGGGTACCGTGCCGTTCGTTGCGCGTGCTCTGTTTATCCGGGGTGAGGTCGGCGTTTCACCCGTTGCCTCTTCACCCTTTTTATTCCAAATGAAGCGCGGTACCAGCCGCAGCCTGGGCAAGCAGGGGACAAAGCTCCATCTAGTGCATGAAGGGAGATGTCCGGGGGCTAGCGAAGCAAGAAGAAATCCTGCAGAAGATGGCTTGCCCTGGTCCACACGTGGGGTTTGTGGTTTGGTTTCAATTTATTTTTTTATTATTATTTTTTTAAAAATTTTTGCAAATTGATTGTGCAACATGGGCATTCTGAGAGGTGATCCTCACATTTTGTACCCGGGGGTGTGCAGGGGTTAATACTGGCTTTAATGCAATTTTAAGTAATCTGTAATGGCAGTTCTAGGCAAAACCAAACACATGTCCGTCCATTAAGATTAGGAGTTGCGTAGCCAGGTTATAGCTCTGTGAAGAAAAGGGGGGCAGAAGTATGATGATGTATAAGGTTAATGCTTTTAATATCGTCTCACTCTTCCTGACTGATTTGTACAATCTTAAACTGAAGTAAATGGTAGATAATACGAGTATAAACAGGCAAGACAATTTATTATCTGCTTTTAAAAGCAAAACAAGAATAACAAATCATCCTGTTTGTTCTGGAAGTTGCTAAAAATAGGTTTGGGGTTGTTTTTTTTTATGGTTGTCTATTCCCCCCTCCCCCCCAGTACTTGGAAAACCAACTGCGGTTCCTGAATGTGGCTTTGCAGCACCCTCTCTGAAAGGATGGGAAAAATATTTTCAGTGTGTTAGAGATACATTTGCAACTAGTATTATTAGGCAGCTATTACACTTCTGAATTCAGCAAATGGTTCTATGGCAAAAACAGGCTACTGTGATTTAATCCAGATTTTTTCTGTGGATAATGAAGGAAATACTTCTTTGGTTTTCCTTAATCCACCTCTGATGTCCCATTCTTATCCAAAAATATGCTGCATGTCCTTGTACCTGTAGTATCTCTTCTGCAGTTCACTGCCAAAGACCACTTGGCAGAATTTGTCCCTGCTCTTTGAAATCTGCAGGAAGTTGGGATCAAGCACCTGGCCTGGATTTTTGTTGTTGTTTTGGGGCTTTTCATAGTTTCCACCCTGTTGGGAATATTGCGGATTCTTCGTGCTAGAGGAGGATGAGGAGGAATAGAAGAAGGTGAATGAAGAGAAGGTGAAGTTTGCATCCAAAGTGGTAGGTCACCACTTTGGGGTGGGGTTTCTAGTGCTAACCTTTCTCAACCAAGAAGCTGAAGAAACAGGAGGGTCACTTTACTCCCATCAGCGTGTTTGCCCGGCATTTTTTTTTGCTGGAACGTGCAGCTGCTGGCAGGTCCAGGCTGAGAGCAATAGGGCTTTTTAGGGACAGCAGTACTGTTGGCTGGTGGGCTCCAGCAAGTCTGGAACTACAGTACATCATTTCCAGGTGACTTTGCTGGAAGTTTATAAACCTGGTTGGCTAGTGTGGGCTGTATAGTCCTCTGCTGTAGCCTAAAATAACAGAAGGTGTTAATTGCTGCTCCAAAGTAATGGTGGGTCCTTCTGCAGGTACCTTGCCAAGGTCACAAATGCTAAATAAACCAGATTAAACAAAACCCTGTTGCAAGAATTCATGATTAACTGTAGTCTTTGCAGGATTTATTGGTTATAAACTACACGCCTGCCTTTATTTTTTTGTCCTAGTAACTAAGGCAGATGTGAACTTCACGTCCAGCGAAACATTTTTTGGCTCTTGCTTCTGTTTACATGATTCAGGAGTTTGCAGTAGTTCCACAACAAATATAGCTTGGAACAGAAATAGCCATTCAAGTGCTATGCTTCTGGCAGTGCACAAGAGATTAAGAAGGTCTAACAGAAAGGCTTGTAAATAGTTTTGAGTTGGCTGCCTTTTTTTTTCCCCTCCCCTCCCCCCAAAATAAGCCAATAGCTGTAATGTATTTTGAAAGGTAAGAAGCAGTATTCCTGCAGCAAGTTGCACGGACGGCGTTTCTCCGTTGTCACGGAACAGCGCAAAACCTGGTGCATGCTGAACAGTTTTACTTTAAAATAGACTTTTCCCAGAACTGCAGCAGCTGTGTTAATTTTTAAGAATTTAGTTGGTTGTGTGAAGTTGTTTCTTGAGGGTTTTTCCTGATGTCTCTTCTTTGAGAAGAGCTTACGCTTTTTTAGATGCAGCATAAGACAGATGCAGAACAAAGGGAGGTGGCAAAATGAAATCGAGCAGGGCTGTGTTTATGAGTTGTTAAGAAAAGACTTATGAATGGATCAAGGAGGATCTGTTTGTATATGTTTTGATGCTTTGAAATCAGTATAAATGTTGCTTGCATGCTCTTATTTTGAATGAGACTTCATTCTGTATCATGCTTTTGATTTGGTATTTCTTTTATTTACCTGTGACCCTAAGTTTAAGTAGTTATTTTCCTCTTCCTGCTGGTGTTCAGGAATAGTTCTGGCTAGAAATAAGGTGCAGAATTTTTTTTTTATGTGGGCAGAGGGGGAATTGCCAGACCAGTGCCTGGAGGTACCAATTCCCCAGTACTCTGGCCTTTAAATCAGTACTAAATATTTCTGTCAAATACTGCAGTTCATATAGATGTCATACACTTAAAATAGAATTTACAACTGTTGGGTGGCGGGTGAAGAGGTCCTCTAATCAACACTGGCACTGACCTACCCAGCCATCCTGCGCAGCCCCAGAGCAGACCCTGAGGTGTTCTGCAACCTGAAGGTTGTAAGCACGCAGAAGCATGGGAAATCCCTGATCTGGGGGTGACTGGGATTTTGGGTGGGTACCTGGGGACAGAGGGACCTTATTGCTGAATGTGGCTGCACTGAGGATGCTGCTGGATCCTGTGGTAGCATAGAAGTGCTACCTGATGGGCTGCTGGGCTTTGCTTTCTCCAGGAGCATTCGTCTGAGATGACGCTGTGCCAAGGATGTTGTAGGACACATTAAATGACCTAAGCAAGGGAATTGAAGGCCATCTTTTCTCTACTTGTTTGTAGTCCAGTGAACGATTGTCTTTCTCTTAGCCTCACCTAGCAGGTTTGTAAATGTCACTAAAGCTTTCTTCCATGGACCTCTGGAGTTTATCCTACCTCTCTGTCCCTGCTGTGAGTACCCAAGGCAGCAAGACTGGTACGTCTGTCCTGCAAATCACAGTTGCAGTGTAGATATCAAAATGGTTGGTAAAGTAACTTGTTGCTGAATAAAGGTTCCTTTTCTCTCCCAGTCTCTCAGCCTGCAGAGTAAAACAATCCTCTCTGCTCCAGTAACTCTTCCACAAATAGCCAAAAATGTAGAATTATGAGCAATGCTTAAGAACTCCAAAATTGAAGTCCGTTAAAGATGTGTGGATGCTGAGGAATTGGTTTCTGTGGTCTGGAGAGTCGCTTTGTTAGAAAGCGAGGTTGAAGACACTCCCTGATCTGATCAGGTCCCGTAATGAACAGCCAGTGCTGTGGGTAGAGATTGAAGTGAGAGTTTGCATAATATCTATCCAAGATTATTTTATTGTTAGAGTTGTTACAGTAATGTGTTCGGGGTTCATTTTTTTTTTTTCCCCCCCCCCCCCTGCCCTGCCCCTGCACTTGTATTCGCTGTATTGACCAAGTCCTACGTGCTGGTAACACAGACCCATCACATCCTGAGCACCAGATTCACATTGTGGTTTTCATTATGACTGTTTGGGGTTCTTAATCATTTAAAGCAAATCTTCCATAAACACTTTCCCCTTTTTCTTCTTAAGATCCTGTTTGCTCAGCATACCAGACCGAGGATGTCATCTGCGCGAGATGAGGCTTCGAGCTGCCTCGTTGTCTTCGGAGAGGGCTGAATAGCGCTGTAACAGCGGGGTCAATAAGCAGAAAACCTCGGCTGAGCGGAGGGGTTTAGGCTGGGAATTGCTCGGTCACTGTCAGCCTTGAGGAGCACAGTGGCTTTTTGGCCAGGAGGCACTGAGCATGTTGATGGTGGGTGCAAGCTCTGAACAGAGCATGATGGGGTCTTGTTTTCTGCAGGACTGCCTCTGAATAAACTTGTGAGCTGACTGTGTGAAGTGATGGATACTTCCTGAACCAAGATATGATGGAAAGGTGATGTGGATCAGATCTGGGCACTGTGTAGTTTCAACGTATCAAAGTGTGGTGATCATACGTAGTCTTCCCTCTCGGAGACGGTGTTATCCTCTCTGTTTACCCAGGTAGAAGAAGGTAAACTCTATATTACAAAATCAAGAACTGTAGCCTATAGAGTTTGTTAGTGGAGTGTTATCTCCTCGCTTTTTCTGTTATCACCTCTTAGTTGTTTTAGCTATCTGCCTTTTTGTTTTGCAGATGTGTGTAGAGCTCTTTAGAGAGGGAAGTACCCATAGCTGTGCTGTCTGAAAAATGGTTCAGAAAGCCTTCGACAATGTCACTGGTCTTTCAAGTGAAAGACAAATCTGCCTCATGCTTTTTTTTTTTTTTTTTTGCTAATGTCTTCTCTAAGTTTGTGATGGCTTTGAAAGTTTGAGGAGGAGCACCAAACCAATATTGGGTAACACATTCAGCTACATTTTAAATTCCTTTAACTCTTAATGGAACAGTTTTGAGAGCTTTAGGTATTTGTGTGTGTAGGTGGCTTCACCTGCCTGCTCCTTTTCTGCCTGAGGGATTCAGCCTGTTTGAGCCGAGGTGAAGCTAGGGGAGGAGAGGAAACTAGGGTGCTGTACGCTGTTGCATTGAATCTTCATTCCGCTGCAGATACACATCTAGTTCATGAGATGCACCTCCAGTGGTTCCTGGGGGCAGGTTCACCTAGCTGAGCCTTGAGTGCGACGGAGGTATGTGCAAGAAAACAAATTTGTCTTGCACCAACCCTTTCCCTTCATCTTTTTGGCGATAAAGATCATGAGAAAACTGTGCTGTTACAGACAGCCCTTATCCACTCTTCTGATGGCATTAATAGCCTGATCACACCCCTTTTAATTAATGAATGGGAGAAGTGCTTTTAATGGTGACCTGTATCTTCTGTGTCTGCCAGACCTGCAGTGAGTTGTCCGTCTGTGGGACGGTGAGGATGCTTCAGCCCTGGCTGTGGGTCTGAGGATCACACTCAGCCCCACGGTAGTGCCCGGTGTTTATCTGCCTCGCCGGGCTGTCTCCATCAGGAGTTTGTGCAATACTCTCATGCAGGTGAGGCAGGATGTAGCGAGATGCTGACTCTGAACTTCTGGGCTGTCTTGGAGTCTTTCTGTGATATCTGAAGACCTTGTGCGTGGCTGCCTCAGCTTCCCCCTTCTTTTCTCCTCGGTAGGTGCTGGATTGCACAGGTCTGCAGTGCCGGCAGGTGCCGGGCACCGCTGCCCGTGTTGCTGCTCCGTGGGGATTGGAGTTGCCAGGTCCTTATCTGGAGCCACCCCTAGAGACACAGCCGGCTGGGACGCCGCCTGACTTTCACCCAGGGGTGCTCAGTAAAAGCCCTTGGACACGAGGCGGGGAAAAAGATGGAAGCTGTTAGAGTTCAGATGTTCATGCCCTGCTCCTTTGACAGCTTCTGTCTGTAAGTGGCGCTTTCCTGGAGCGACGGCACCGTGAGCAGATTGCGTGATTGATTTGTCGTGATGGAGGTTGTGTTCTGGGAATTTAAAAATACCATGCTTGGGAGCTGGCCACTGTCTTCTGCAGAGCCACAGCAGCTGTGGCTGACGGGCTGAGATAATGACAGTGACTTTCAGAAGCGGAAGACTTATAAAATACTCCATGTTTAAAAAAAAGTATAAATATCTATACATATCTGTCTATAGATGTCTCCTTCTGTAACGTCATGGCACGCACACGCATTTGGGCTAATGGAGGTTCAGTTCAGGCGTAAAAGGATTTGGTGCATTATAGTGTTTATAATATGGAAGTCTTTGAGTATACTCTAGGTTTGCAATTACTCACCTCCCATTTAACAGAAACGGTAGTAAAGGACTGTGAAATGTGACCTTTGCAGCTTCTAGATTGAACCTCTTTAGTTTTACCTCGTTCCTTAATCTGGTGGTGGTCAAGCTTTCCAGGCTACACTGTGAGCTGTGTCCCCAAGTAAATGGGCATTCAAGCAGATCAACTTACAGTATTTTATTAAGTCAACACTCATGCAAAAACCACCTCCAGAGCTTAATAATTATTTACTGAGTGCTCCTGGGTCATGAGAGAGGTTTTCATTAAGTTCAGAAAGCATTATGTTCAGCAGCTTGTGAAGTCGTGTTTTAAAGACAGGAAGAAAAACGGAAAACTACTAAGTGGTGTACAGCTACTTAAAAACCATCTTAGCTGAGGATTAAATGAAGTGTTTTGTTTGGGTGTTGGGGTTGGTTGGTTTGTTTGTTTGTTTTCTTTAAGGACAAGTGTACTGAGTTCATTCAATTTGTAATTCAACCCTGAGCTCCTGAGAGTGGACCTGCATGGTGGGTGTTTGAGGGGTTTTTTTCCTCCTCTCTTCTGCAAGTTGGGTGCACTCAATGCATTCGGATGGATGGATGGATGGATGGATGGATGGATGGATGGATGCCTCTCAGGCTGCGAGTTGTTCTACGGGTGCAGCCCATGATGTAGAGTAAGTGATGCTGCTGCAGGAGAGCAGCTCGGGGCTGGTGCAGGTCAGGATAAGAAAGCACCGGGGGGACAGAAAAACTCTTGCCTGGACAATGGAGCAGATGCAGCAGCAAGCAGCGTGTCTCTTTGAACATGTCACCTTCAAACACAGAAACCTCCTTTCGTATGGAGGCCTGAAACATAGTCCTTTATTACAAAGGCTGATAAAGGCCTCCACACCATTTATGTAATTGCTCTGTCCTTGGCAAGAAAGGACGTACGAGGGTGCCAACTGTTGTGGGGTGTTTTTGCATTGATCCTTCAAGCAGCGCCAGGCAGTTGGCGTGGTGAGCGTCATGTCACTGTAACCCACAATCAATTATTAAATTTTAGGAATGAAGCACGAAGTGCTCCAGGGAAAATGCTGTAGTAGTTAGAATCCCTTACCTTGGCTGAGGAGGGGGGAAAAGAGATTGTGTAGGGTTTCTTTTGTTATTTGTGGAATTTTTTTTGGGGGGGTGGGGGTGGATTTTTTTTTTTTTCTCTTGGGGGGGTAATCTGGCTCCTTCTAGCATTATTTTTTTTTTCCCTTTTCTTTTGGTATCCTTCCCTTTTCTGTTACCCCCCTCTGTGGCAAACAGTGATGCTAGCTGGCAGGTTAGATGCTGCTAGAAGCGTTGTTACTTCAACTACCTACAAAGTATGGACAACAAAAAGTTTCTTGAGGTTTTACTCTCTCAGTAGAGAGACTGAAACCAGAATCTGTACAAATAACCTTAGTTTTGAGGTCACTAGTGGTCATTGAACGGGGGGGTGCTGGAGGGGGAGCTGTGCGGTGGTCTCCTGATGATGCCTTCTGGAGGTCAAGCCAAGTATTCGAGCTGTAACGTTGGCAACCTCTCATCTGCTTGCTTTAAAGTTCAAGATAGTTATATACTAATGTCAGATTTGTAAATGTAGATGCCTTTCTTTTCTCTGTAAATAATTATGAATGGGATAAGGGTAAGACATGAAACACAAGCATTTAAATCTCGTGTTATTTCTTACCTCTGACCTCTGAGATCTGCTGCAGCTCAGTGGATTTCTTGAGGTGCTAAATCTGCTTTTCTTGGCTGATTTTTCTGTGGACTAACCCATTAACAAACAGTTGGCATGAACGGAGGAAAGCAACAGCCTCCCTCTTGTGTGCCGTTTGTCGGCTTGTAGCAGGGCAGTCAATCCTGCCAGAGCAAGGGGTTTTGAAGGCACCCTTTTTCTTATTTGGTTCTTGCTCATATCTGAGGAGTTGGTCTGTGCTTTTAATTATTGTAATTTGTCTAAGCAGCCTTACATGGGAAGCTTTTCTCTTTTCTTTAAAAAAAAAAAAGTTCTAAAACAGGAATTAAAAAGCAAAGCTGAGTTAAATAATTTTTCTAGTTCAAATTCTCCAGACAAGTTTCGTAACGAATGCATAACTAAGGCAAGGTGATGTTTGCAAACGAGACAACTCATGTAAATAATGCATGGGAACCAGAGAACTTGTTTGATGAATTTATAAGACTCTGAAAACAAAACTGACCAACAAAAGCCTAGTTTGTCTTTTTGCCCAAGGAGACAGAGATAAAATAATCAGTACGCATCTGGGAAGGTAGATTAGGCTCTAAAAGGTTTGGTCTCTAATCTCTTGAGTTGGTGGCAACAAAATCAAACTTGATTTTAATCTGATCAGTTGCCTTTTATTATGCAACGGCCGTCTGCATTATAGCTTGTGCTTGCAGGAGCTAACATTTCCCAGGCATCTGTGCAAAGGATATGTAATTTAACCTATTTAATAAAACGTTATCACTTCGTGATGAATTGGATTGGCACATGACACTCATAACTAATAACTCTGTATTACGCTTTGCTTATTAGACTGCTAATGGATAACTGGTTTAATCATATGTCAATTAAAAGGATGAGTCGGTTTCATTTATTGCAATTAAGTGGTATCTGTAAACCGTGTCTGCCGGAAGTATCTAGATCTCATCGTGTATCGGCTCTGTGTGTGGGCTCTGTTACTGACTTTACATACTCCGGGGGTGAATCAGGTCACGTATGTGAGTCTCGAATCCACGTGTCCAGGTTCTGGGTTGTACTGCGGAACATGGCACCGTGCTTCATCATGGGAGAGCTGCCTGTGTAGCAGCATATAAAGGTTGAGAAGGTTTAAAAATATGAATTTTCAAAACTCTCTTGGTGAAGCCTTTCACATAACAAGTTTTTAATTGCTTTTTTGATTGGAAAACTGAGTTTCTGACAAAGCTTCTCCTGTTTACTCTCTGGGGGGTACGTGGTGATGAAACCCTAATCATCTTCCATTCGCTCTCAGACCTGCATGGAGCATCCTGTGGTCAAGAGGAAGAGTGCACGAGGTGGGGAAGGGAAGCTGGGCAGGAGAACAGCCCGTGTTGTGCATGGGGCAGGCTTAGAGGATGAGGTACCAAAGTTACAAACAGTTTTCCACATTTCATCAGTGCCACTCGTGGCGAGTGGAAGGAGTCTTCAGTGTCTAGTGTGATGAGACCACCCTGCCCGTGGGAGGAGCTTTACACCCCCAGGGGGATAAATAACGGGGGTCCTGCATGGCAGGACCTGTCTTGGGTTTGTCCAGTTTCCTTCACAGTGCTTGTGACAGGAGCATCTGGTCAAGGAGGCAGGTGTTGTGCAGCAGCTTTTATCCCAGATAAAGGCGTTATTGGAGACTCAAACGCGTTGACGGCAGTGGCGGCGGTCTGGCAGCGCGTTGCTGCCTGCGCTCAGGGCCTGCGTGCCTCTCTGCGGCGTGAAATTACAACGTCCGCAAATCAGAGAGCGATCGGTCTGCTGAGCTCACGGCTCTGCTGCAGCTGCTCTGGTTTCTGGCTTCTCCTTTGAAAGAGGATGAAGGGGACGTTCACCAATCTCCTCTCGAGCTTGTTCTCCCCCCTCATCTGGCCACCAAAACCTGGTGTTCCGGCTGTGGATAAGACCAGACCCTTCTTCCCGTTGCTGGTGTCTGCTCTTCTTCTGATACTTGTTTCACAAGTGCCTTGTCTGACCTTGCAGTACCTAATTACATCTAAGCTATTTTTGACCAGGGAATAACTAAAATATTGAGCAGAATTACAGAAGAAACAAGACTTAGAAGAGTTTCTATCCTTTGGGGGGAAAATATGGCAGAACAGCATTTTCTGGGATTATTGTTTCTTTTAAAGACACAACATTTGAAGCTTTTGTTGGCAATTTTATATCAGCAGCAGACCCCTGACTCATCTGCAGGAAGCTGTGAGGATGGTTGGTGGTGTGAGTGGGTACAGTAATCGCGTGAGCGAGATGAGGTTCCTGGCAGGGGCTGTTGAAATGCTGTGGAAATTGTTTCTGCTGCCTTCTCCCTTGCATCCCCCAAAATGTTATTTTGTGGGAAGGTTCTTTGCAGGTGGGTTTCAGCACACTTGGCTTTGGTAGGTGGAGACACCGTTCAAAATGAAAGGAGGTGGGACACACTGCTGAGTTACCAGTCTCGCAACATTAGGTATCTATAAAAAATGAGAATCCTGCTTGCAGGATACAAAATAAGATTTTCCTCAGCATGAGGAGAATGAATCCTTCCTTAGAAGCAGCATTTAGGTGCCTTTTTTTGCTCATGTATTACAGCGGTCTCCGAAGCGGGGTGCGCAGTATTATCAGTGGGCAGGAAGAAAATATTAACGCTTCATTAATACATGTATGTAACTTGTAAGTGAGCAAGCGTAGAGATATTGGAGGTGCATGCTCAAACACTTTTTCCTGGTAAGGATGCATGATCCAACAACTTGGGAGACCACTGATCTGTAACTGTCCTAGTCATGGAAATAAAGCATCTCCTCGGTTTGGAAATGTGCAAGTGCTTCAGATGTGCAGCCAGGAAACACGCTGCTGGTTTAGATGTGAGAATGCTTCGCCCTTAATTGAGAGGTGGTGTTTTTTACAAGTATCACAGTCAATGACTTGTCTTGAGCAGCTAATTAGTGCGATTATTCCACAGCTGCATTAGTTTCACCACAAAGGTTTTCTCTTGTTTTATCAAAAGGATCAGTGTCTCTTCTGAATGTTTCAACCTGACAGGTCTTAAATAGCGATGGTCCCCTCCCTCCCTGCCCCCAAAATGTGTGCTCTGGAAAAGCAGAGTTAGATCTCTTGGGGGAGATCTACTCCAAACTCTTTTCAGCGTCGGTCCTGAACAAAGCCAGAAAACGTCTAGCAGCACTGGCTCCAGTTGCCCAAGCACAAGCAGCTCTCCGCGCTTGCAGGCTCCAGGCGAGACCTGGAAGGATGCTGACTCCTGGACTCCGTTGCCAGCTGTCCTGGCAGCATCCTGCAGGTAGCACCTAGATCACCTGAGCCGGAGTTGGGTTTTTCAAGGGCAGTCTCATCGTAGAGCTGGAGGGTTGCTGCTGGCTTCCCCAGGCATGCCCTGCATCGTTACAGCCTAATGAGTCCTTTTTCCATGGGCTGATAGCAATCAGCTGCAGCAGGCAGAATCAGAACCCAAATATCCTGAATTATATGCCCTGTAGCTCTTTCTTATATGGAGTCATGTATTCTTACCCACTTCCAACATCCTTCCCTTGAAGGATGTGCAGCTTGATATTTACATACCCTAATCGTTCTGCCTTACACTACAGAAATGTCTTATAAATGGATTTTAATTCTGAAGGCTAACAAAATGATGGGTTGCTTCAGAAGGTGTCCCTGCAGTCTGTGGCAAAGTCCCGTGGCTTGTCCCATGCCGTCTGGTTGGAAGCTCTTCTTGCCAGTGGCTTAGAAATAGCTCTTAGGTGGTAAAGCGGTGCGGTGTGCCAGCTCGGGCCAGCCTGATACACTTTGTAAAGTATGATGGGGATAAAGTCATTATAGTTGGTTTTTCCGTCTGTTTTTGTATCTCCTTGCACTTGGAAGGTGCTGGTAGGCCTGAAGTGGGAGTTGGGTTGTTTTGGAGGTTATTTTTTTGGGTCTGGTTTCTAGTGATGAAGAGTGGTGCTGCCAGCGAATCCAACCCTGAGGCAGTATTTTGCAGAAAATAACTGAACTTTATTATGTTGTGCTTTCATGGGAGACGTAGATTTATTTCATCCATTTCTTTTTGAGTTTGATCATTAGACCTGGAGTATTATCTAGACCTATCATTAGCCTTGATACAACCCTTATTATTTAAAAAAAAAAAGAATACGAGTGCCTGCTGCTATCTATAAAAGCATTTGTTTTTCTTGTGGATGGTTACCATAAAAAAAGAAAAATTGAAAGGGCAAATAGCTCTTTAGAGCTGGATTTTTGGCGTTTGGAAGTGGTTAGCTGCAGTCAACTTAAGGCAGCCTAATGTGGCTGCTAAGTACCCAAAGTAGGTCGGCCCCGAATTCCCCCTCGCACGATGTGCCGTACCCTCACCCATCCCGCCCCGCGTTCCGGTGTAATTCTGCAAGCTTCGACTGTTGGAGCTACGATCCCGCTTGTGGAAGCTGAGCTGTCTCTCTCTGGTCTTCCCACAGCAATTCCGAGCATCCTGGCGCTTCCAAGCCTCCCTTAAGCTCCTCCAGCATGACCTCACGAATCCTGCTACGACAGCAGCTCATGCGTGAGCAGATGCAGGAGCAGGAGCGTCGGGAGCAGCAGCAGAAGCAGCAAGCAGCCCAGTTCATGCAGCAGCGAGTACCCGTCAGCCAGACACCTGCCATCAACGTCAGCGTCCCCACCAGCCTGCCCCCTGCCACCCAGGTACCCATGGAGGTCCTCAAGGTACGCCCGTCTCTCTGCGTTTCTTTTTAGGAGCTCTTGCTCATCTAAACAAACGTATTGATTTTTGGCAATGCAGTTTTGCTAGCAAGCTGCACTCTGGCTTGATTTGCAGCTTATTTTGGTGTTCTGGTAGCAAAGAGTGGAAAACCTTTTTTTTTTAAAAAAAAAAGTTTGTGTGACTTTTTGGTTTTCTTTAAACTTTGAGATCTTGGGAGGGAGGTTTTGTTACAAAACTAATGTTTCCGTCATTTGCCTTTTGGAAAACATTTGTACGTCTTTCTAGTACTTACTTATTTTCAAAAAGAAGAAATTATTAATAGAATACTCAAATCAATATATTGATTTTTTTAAAAAAGAAAACAATGAAATATTTTTGTAAAATGGAGTCAAAACTCATTACAAAAGAGCTCCTCAGAAAGCCTTAATCTGAAATACGGGTGAGTTTCCAGCCTCTTGCAACGAGCCCCCGTAATCCTTTTTTGCTTAAATGACTTGTTTGCTATTAGTAGCTTTGGGTTCCTTGTCCTACTGGAAACTGTAGGAGCTCGTTAGTATCCCTCCGTCAAAGGGGATGTAGATTGCTAATTACTTGGGGAAAAACGTGAACAGCTACAAGAAAAGAGACAATTTCATGCACTGGGTAAGTCTGAGCAGAGTAAAGCAATGTGAAACGCGTGAGGAAAAGAACAGAAAACGCTTTGGAGAAGTTTGCTGACATGCTTAATGAAAAATGTATTTTCATTAGTTTTGAAGAGTTAACTATTTGCTCTGCGTTATTGCTAAATCTTTTTATTACAGTCTGATATTTAGTAACCGCTTTCGGTTGATGAGTGTATTCTAACCGGTTAAGTTGAGCTTGGTTACAATCCGCTTGTAGTTTGCTCGTTGCTGCTGTATGTCAATGATACGTATTCAAAGATTTGGGTTTAAAATAGACTTGCAGGCTCAGGATGCTGAAGCAATCTGTGACAGGCTGGTGGGGGGAAACATAGGGTGCTTTTATTTGTTGGATCTGCGTTACGGTATCGTGCTGGCAGTGCCAAAACTACTGCTTAATTGGGACACTGGAGTCGCACTCAAGTATGGTGGACAGTCTAGGAGCAAAAAGGCGACAGCTGAGTTTTTGAATTTTCTATAATATATGTGCGTGTGTGTATATGTACACATACACATTTCCATTAAAAACTGAATATGATGTACTTGGAGCATGCGTGCGTGAGCGTGTAGTAAAGGAGTCCAAAATGGACTGGGAAGAGCTATTTTGTTTAAGGTTTGTACATTACACAGTGTTTGTGCAAAACGATTTGTTAAACTTGTTTCCAGGTTATGACCCTGTAGTTCTAATTCAGATACAGCAGATGTGTAGGTGCTATGAAATAGGATTTTTATTTGTAAGGCACTTGGTTAAACAAGCACACGTTAGATTTCTACATCCTTTCATCCTAATACGTTACGACGTGAATTTTAGGGTTGTTGTTTTTTTTTTTTAAAACCTCTCTGAAAACTTGCAGGAAAGCGTTTATTTTTCTGATGATATTTTGCCATTAAGGAAAGCATGTAGTGTCTTTAAGAAGCATTAGCAGTTGTCTACGTTGTTCATTTTACAATTGCCTCTCTGTATGAGAGACAAGGGAAGGCAGCTCTTCATTTCTGAGGGACAAACTGCAGAAGACGCTGCAGCCTAAAGGTGATGCTCAGTTATTATCAATGCGGTTACTAGGAGCTGGTTTGTCATAGGATTTGCATGCGGATTTGTCACCTGCTGGAGCATTGCTAGGGAACCTCATGCAAAGGACTTGAACCTGAATCCTCGTCCTACAGGACTGCAGAAGAAGGATTTATCCTCTGTTGTCCCCTCGAAAGAGGGAGGACACCTCCCATACACTGGTCTTTGGCCCAAATGGCGGCGTGCACCACCCTGGAGAGCAAAAAATTAAGAGAATGCAGCCTTAACAGGCTTGTAAATTAAAAGTAATGACTAGTAGCGCTACCTTTTGGTGACAGAATTGTGCATTGAAAGGGATGGTTGTGGAAACATGAGCTACCTGCTGGCACAAAATGCTGCCTGACTTCCCATCACCTGCATTCACACAAGTAACAGTCAAAATCAGCAAACCCACCTCCTCTCGGTCTCTGCCCACGAGGGAGGAGAGACTGCTTTGCGTAGTTTTGCTGCGTGTGCTTTTGGTGGGTGAAATCAGCTAAAGATTCATCCTTTCATCCTTACTGCTAAAAGTGGAGCAGTTCTGTAAAAAAACAATAAAAAATTCTAGGGTTGAAGTCATGATCTTGCTGAAAATTAACACTTCAGTGAGAGTAGGACTTGGCTGAAAGGTCCATATAAGTGGTTTTTTTTATTGGGGTTTGTTGTTGTTTTAAAAATAGATTATTTGGCTCAAAAGTTGAGATTAACAATAATTCAGGATCTTCCTGGTGCCGATACGCTGTCAGCCAGCTCGGCCTGCGTTAATGTTGTACGAGTGACATCATTTCCCTGCAGCTGCTTTTTACACTTCAGTTGTTTTTTAGCTGTAGACAAATTTTCCGTATGAGCTGTACAAAAGTTTTAATTAGATAAATAGGGAGCTAAGTTGGTAACTTTATTATCCAGATGGTCTGGATTTAGTGACCTTAAAGAATGAGGTAGACAAAAAGGGGATTTTTACGCTTTCAGAAATGTTAATCTGCAAGGCAACTTTCTTTAAAAGAGATCTTTTTGACTATTACTTCACAAACAAATAAGACCAAATGCAGTAGCTGTTTTTGTTGGGGTTTGTTGTTTGTTTTGGAACTTGGCATCAAAAAAACCCACCAGAGCAACGCACTCCAAGCCTGTTGAATTTGTTGGTATTTTGTGTTTTTAATGCCATTGCGTGGCTTGTCCTTTCTCCCCCACCTCGTACCCTGAGAAGGAGAATAATACTTGCGTGTCTGAGGATGGTAGCTGGAATTACTGGTTTAAAAACAAGCCAAAGGTGTTAATGAGCTTGGATTTTACATTTGTTTTCAAGATCTTTGTTTAGAAACAATACAGAACGAAAGAAATACACACGAATCTATGTCACATTGCATAGGTATCTCCAAACTACGTAATGTGGCATGCTCAAGGCCATATGAATAAGTAGGATTTCATTTTCTTGCGTAACGACTACTTATTGCATCACTTCTCTGCCAAGTAATGTAGCTTGGCAAGGTAGGAAATGACCTGTTGGAATTCAAATTTTGTGTCGTCTTGTGCAGGCTAATTAAGAGATGGCCTAGGAGGAGGTCTGATGTGTTTGAAACAGTGTCTCTCTGAAGCTACCAGCAAAGGGAAGATTTGTTAGGGCTCTCAGCTGCCCTTCTGCAGAGCTGATGATGTTAGCTTTACAGATGCACGGGCTGGTTTATCTTTAAGCATCTTCTCATCCCTCCCCTGTTGGCGCTTGAGGACTAATGCTCCAGAGAGATGTCGCAGGAGGTTCTTTACTTCTGCTGCAGTTCAACTTCTTGCTCTACCTCGGAAACAGGAGCATAGAACTTAAAATGTGGATCGTTGGAGTAGTTCCAAGCCCTTTTGATGCTGGATCAAGATCTGTTCCTGAGGTACAAAGTATATTTATATTTTTATTTAAAAGAGTTGCCCTCTTTGCAATGAGCTTGTCTTAAGATGTGTTGACTGGGTTGTTTTATGGAGTAGCTTCTTCCATACAGATGTATTTTAGTTTTGTATGCTTAATTGGTGTTAAGAAGTTGTTCTTTTTGTTGTTGATGGTGACTGCAGTTATTCCCTTGCCTGGTAGGAGTCCTTATCTGTTGGAGCAGAAGCACTGCCGCAGATCTCAGCTTCAGTATTCTAGAGCTGGTCTCTGGGCACTGGTGGCTGCATTTCTGTCAGCAGGGTGAGACCAGGACTTGAGGAGGTCATGCGTTGGGTCCCTCTCTGTGATCACTGAGAGCTGATGATAGGTTAGTCCTTTTGTTCCTCAGTCATCCATTTGCAAAACAATACTGCTATTAATCCTTGCTAAACTCCCTTGTGGAGTTAAATATGTTAAAGGTGGTGAAATCTTTGGCTACTGGAAACCGGGAGAGTACGGTCTTGGTTTGTAGTAAAGCTGGTCTGTTAACCAGCTTCTCCATAGCTGTTTTGGATTTCATCTGTTAGTCTCCCTGCTTGATATCACGGAACTGGCTTTTCTCCTGTAGTCCTAGCAGCTGTCTGTTGGCGGTTATTTTGGGTGCATCTCCTGTTGATGTGATATAGTTGCTGGGTTCTGGTTTTCATGTTTTCTGTGCCCCTCCTCCCCTGCTCCCAGCCCTCTTTCCTACTAAGCAACTTGCAGGATTCCCGTAAAGCGAATGGTCTCCTGCCTGCCGAGTTACCGGCAGCAGCAGTGCAACTCCCTGCCTCTCAGCCAGGCAGTGATACCCTAGCCTCCTCTGTCAGGCAGTCTTCAGTCTTCTACATCAGTCCAGGCAGCTGATTTTAGGATTTTTTTGTTTAACAGGCAGAAACGCTGACTTACATGACCAGAATTGCAGATAATGTCCCTCTGGCATCTTCACTAAAGCTGCTCTGTAGCAGTACAGGTATAGGGCTCACCAGCCCTTACAGGGTTTTAAGAGAGACAGCAGGAAAAGGGCTTTCCTTCTTCTAAAGCATCTAAAAGATTGGGGGGAAGGGGGGGACATGGAACAAGGAATGACTCTAAAGGCTGTAGTGACCAGCCTTTGTGTTGTCTTCCCACAAGCAAGGCTTGCAAGATCCTTTACTTGTTTTTTGGGTTAGTCTTTGGGAAGTTCTGTTGATAGAAGGAGTCAGACTGGAGATGTTGACTAAGGCTTGCTTTTGAAGATTGCTCTTTTTTTTTTTTTTCCCCTTCTTTTAGGCCCACTTGTCTCAAAGTAGTCTTATTTACAGAATTTGCAGTTGTCCAGAAAGTGAAGTTATTGCAGAAATTCAGAGAAGTGGGCTGGGGGAGGAGTGTCCTGTTTACTCATTGAGAAACATTACAGAAATGGCAGTGTAGCTGTGCTGTGCGGTTTGCATTGCTTTTCCCTGCTTTCTGGGTGAAGTTTGTTCATCAGAACAAGCATAATGCAATCCCCTAAGTACTTTAGATCTGCCTGCCCAAAACACAATGTGGCATTGCAGAAACTGCGACTGGCGTAAGCAGACGAATGTCCTGCGCTGTAGCATCCTCAGGACTCAGGAAAGGAGGCTCAGGGCCAGCATCAGCCCACAGAACTGCAAATCAGTTCATCTGAAAACATTACCAGTTCTTGCAGGATTGAAAATGTTACTGGTGGGCACCTGACATCCAGCCCTCTGCATGTCTCACTAAGCAGATGGAAGGTGGAAAATTGAGGGTGAGCACTTCTTCCTTCTGTCCCCCCATGTTATTTGTTGGTGTTCCTCAGTTGGTACATGGATGTGACATGCTGTTGTGTTTTTAATGTGATGCACCAGGCCATGGCATGAGGGCTGCTGGAAGCCTGAACTGGATGTGTTGTGGTAAAATGGTGTGATCCCTGTCCCAGTCTGTCCCTGCTGCTCATGCCAACACTCCCAAGGACGTGGTTGGTTTACATCCCTTTCCTTCTGAGTGTTGTCACACCAACAGCTTTGTAAGAAATCTGCTGGACTTCTCATTTCTCTTCCTCCCTCTTTGCCTCTGGGGATTTCAGAATGGAACTTCTGCTTGGCACAGGCACTGAGACGGGAGCGCGCCACGCTGGATGCGGCTGCAAAGTACAGCCTTGAGGGCTGTGGTGAGAACCCGCCGTGAGCGTTCGCTGCGTGAACTGACACGTTCCTGCAGTGGTGCAGACATCACTTGGACACTGCATAAATGCTTTGCGTGTAATAAGATAAAAGCAGGTCTCCTGACCAGCAGGTGATGTCGCAGGTCTCTTTCAGGATGCTAACGTCCCCTTTATCCTTGCTTCTGGAGACAGAGCGAATGGCTCCCTTGCTCCAGGGGATCTGGACAAGGTGAGTCCTGCTTTGGTGATCTGCAGTTTGAGATCTCTCCTCTCTGGCTGTAGAGCCTGCACTCCCACATAGCGCCTGCCTTTGCTAACAGGACAGTTCACCCCAAAATGTGACGTATATAAAAACATACATATGGAAATATAGGCCACAAACCAATTTTTAGTACTTGTTGTTAACAGATTGATAATAGTGTGTTTGCATACAATAACGTTTCTAATATGCTGGATATTTAAAAACGTATCTACCAGTAAGAACCCTGCTTGGGCTTCCCCCTGCCGCACTGCCTCGATTGGTGTCATGGTGGTAGATGTTACCTGCTCTTTTGGTGCTAGAACTACAGCTCTTTACTGCTATGTTTTGTCACTGTGGCCTTTCTTCTTTCACCTGGGGTCCTAAACGAGCTGAAACAATTTAATTTCAAAGCCTAGAACCAGATACTGTTTACTGGATCATAGAATCATGGAATGGTTTGAGTAGGGAGGGACCTCAAAGGTCACCTAGTTCCAACTCCCCTGCCATGGGCAGGGATCTCCTCTCTTGCTTTCTTGCTCCGAGAGCTTTTGCCCATCTCGTGGCAATGTTGTGGGCTGATTCCTGATACTAGCAGAGCTCTGTTTGTCTCTCCCTTAGTGCTGTCCCATCGCTGCAGTCTGTGCTTATCTTTCCCCTTACAACAACGTTTTCCGAGTCGAGAGGAGTGCAGCGCCGCTTGGAAGGGTGCAGGCGACCAGGCTGGCCCCTTGCCTTCACCCTCGTGTCATTGTTCATTCAGATTTCAAATGCGCCACCACGATAAGCTCTTTTCATCAGATACCCTGTATTTCTTCATTTTTGAAATGCCAAGCATGCCTTCTGAGTGATGTTAATGGCTATGGACATATATCAAAAAAATACCTCCTCCTAGTCCCTTTCCAGTGTGCTTATTACAGAGTGACCTGTGGTGGTAGCGCGGCCCTGCCTAGCAGGGAAGGCTGTGCACTTAGCAGCAGTATTTTCGGTGTAATAATTACCGTAAAACTTCATTAAATAGGGGACTTAACGCACAGTTCTGAAGAACAGGAACAATGAGATGTCAAGATAAACGTGTGGCAGCATCTGCTACAGCAAATGTGTGTTTGTGGACACGCTTATCTGATTAAAAGTTAATTTAATCTGACCTGACAATGGTAGGTAGTAGTGTGTGCCGGTATGTTGTTTAAGCATGGAGTTTATTTGCAATTGAGAACTTAGGCGAGCGATTTGCCAGACGGAGTCTTGGGGAACCACAGATAGAACATTTAAACTCAGGTCACTCGCGCTCAGTGACTCTGGTATATGTTACTCAAGCCTACAGCAAATTCTTCACAAAGAAAAACTTGCGTTTACCTACCGAGCCACTGAAGCCTGCCTTCTCTCCTTGGCTTTCACGTAAGTAAAAGTGTGTCTCGGGCAAAAAAATCTTTTGCTTGCTTAGTGGGTTGAAAGCTCTTCGAAAACAAGCACTGGTGCTAGATGTCTGTGGTTAGTAATAGAGGTAAAATGCACACTCTTGCTTAACACCTGGGTTATTAGATATTAAAAATGCATGGAATTCAAGGCAGCGGCATGCTTCTGCGTACAAGTGTCTGCCTGCCTGACTGCCAGTGCGACGCATCGCTTTCACCCTTCGTCCCAAATGTCCTTTTCCTATGGATGTGAATCCACGTGTTGCATAGCTCTGGGTGGAAACGCTCTTGCTGATGAAGATGTCTGATCTTTCCATCTTGGATCTTTGACTGTGGTCACTGTGATGTAAAATACAGCTCCCGAAGCGGAGGCACAAAGTGTGCTGCTACTGAATTGTACTGCTGGGGAGGGCTAAGTATTTCCTGGGCAAGTGGTGCTGTGAGCGGGGCGCTCAGGTAGCTGAGCAAGAAACTGCTGCTTGTCACAGAGCTGTCATCCTGCAAGTTCACAGTAGTTACCTGGTAGTTTGAAACAACATTTTTGATATGGAGGAAATAAGGATATATGTATATATTTGTGCAAAATGATGCAGGCATCTGGAGGTCAGAGCTCTGATTGCCTTTTAGAAGGTTCTTGGTGGTATATACCCTAGTTGGTGGTCTTGAGATTTGCTGTCTTCTCACTGGAATGACAACATCCACAAAGTTGAGGAGAGCTTGCCAAGTTTCTTCCGTTACAGCTTNTGAGTTACCAGACCTTGGGAAACTGGTGGTTCACCATGTCTCAGAGGCTGTTTTGGAGCTGCAGAA
The DNA here is from genome assembly GCA_013399095.1 of Psophia crepitans. NCBI lineage: Eukaryota > Metazoa > Chordata > Aves > Gruiformes > Psophiidae > Psophia > Psophia crepitans. Next base: position 810,716 of record VWZZ01007698.1, on the reverse strand, counting down.
GATGAGTTAACCTTCCCAAAAATTTGTAGGTGCCCATAGTTGTAGGTATTAAAAGCCTTGACGAGGGTCTGCAGCCCACCTGCTAACAGGTTTTAACAGCTTGTATGAAGTCCTTTTTCAGTCAGTGTTAGTTTAGAAAACGCTTCATTCCGCTTTCCTGGTTGAGCCAAGGATGTGTGAAGAGGGTCAGTGCTGATTGTTGTAGTTGTGCTTGTTGCTTCCCCAGCCGAATTTGGCCAAAAGTAGTGCCCGGAGCCAGACGCGGTGCTGGAGGGTGGTAGGTAGGGTGGAGGTCTGGGGGGGACTCTGCTGACACCCTTGATAGACAATAAATTTTAAATGTGAAAATTTAGATCTGCTTAAAGTAGTCTTTTGGTATTATGCATGCTCACGAACATTCAGTTCTTCGGCTAGTTTGGCAGCATTATTCTCAGACGCTGAACCTGCGTAGTGAATGAATTCAAAGTGACAAGCTGGAGACATTCCTGCCATTCAAGAGAGGCTTAAGGAATTTCTTATTGGCTAAATTACAAATATGTAGCATTTTGCCCAGCACTGCATGGCAATTTCAACCTGCCTGACCGTGACAAGATTAGCACTTTTCCTCCCCCTCCCCAGCAGTAATTTTTTTTTTTTTAAATTAGATTAAGAAGTACCAGGCAGAGATGCAAAAGCTTGAAAGAGTGAAAACCAACCTTACCTTGAATGATTCTATCTGTCACTGGGTTGGTTCCTTAATTAGCCCCATGTCCTTTAACCTCTTGAGAAATAAGTAAGGGATAAATTTGGGGATAAAGACAAAAGACGCCCGAAGATTTACCACACACCGCTAGGTAATTCATCAAGGAATGTTGGTAATTAGCCCTGCCTCTTTCCTTTCTGGCTCATTTAATAAAACTGGTTGATTTAAAATAATGCCTGCTGGTTCATTATCAACTACTTTAAGAGCCAAGTTATGAACTTGAAACAAAACCCAGTATTGTGTTGTCTGTTAAGGACCTGGCAAGTGTGTTTTGGTTTTTGTTTTTTAAAGTAAGTAATTATTCAGTCCTGTCATCAGTCTCCCCGACTTGATAATTAAATATTACTTTGTGTTTGGATTACCATTTGGCTTTTTTGGGTGTATTTATTTCTAGTGTCTACTACTGAGAGGCAGAGAGGGGGAAAGAAAAAAAAAAAATCCAAGATCTTGAAGAGGTGCATGTCAGATTGTGTTAAGAAAGCATGGCCTGATGGAATTCAACTGAATACGGACTTTACAATAATAGTAGTCGTCCAGTTGAAGAAACGAGTAACTGCTTTAACCCTTTATCTCTTGGAAATGAGTGTCAGCTTCATGTCTTGTTCTTTGAGCAAAATGATCCATTTTAGTAACACATCTCTTCGGTGCTTGTAGTGGAAATTGTCCCTGAATTGAGGACAGAACTCATCTGGTTTGTATTTGCTTAGGAAAATATTCATGCAGCATTCTTTATTTTTCTTTATAGGTAGGAATAGCATTAGAGGATCAGGCTAGAACTGGATCAGTGCACTGTTGCCTTTGCACTTTTCTGGAAGAATATGGCAGCATCCAGTTTGAATTTGTTAAATCAACAGCTGTCGGCCAGCGGATCTGGTCAGGTCTGTCTGACTTAAGGAATTAAGCTACTATTACTGTAAATCTTCCTTTAATAATTAATGTCAGACTGGGATTGCGACACTTCTGAAACTGTCGTGGGCTAGAGGAAAAGCAGGCTGCGCTAGCCTTCTGCTTGTGGTAGGCTTGCCAGATCTTGCATCCTTTGGAAGAGTTTTTCTGAACCTCTTCTAACTTATCAGTATTGTCTGGGGCAGAATTGGATATGGTGTTTCAGCACAAACAAGAAAAAAGCCATGCTTCTTGCTCATCTTCCGTACGTCCCCTCTGAATCGCCTGAGATGATGCCTGTTCTGAGGGAGCCCCCTGTGACCCAGCCAGGCCACGTGTCTGCTTTTATATACTTGGCAGATTGGTAAATTAAAAAAAAAATAAAAATATGATGGTCTTTGTGGAAATATTGTTCGGCAGAACAGAAATTCTTTTGTTACCATCTACGGAAATACCTTGTGCTGCCTCCGAACACCGGGGTTTGGGCTGAGAGGTCAACCCTGCAGGCTGTCACTAGGAACACTCCCGCTGGAGGCCGGTTACCTCCAGCAGGAGTGTTGATAAGCTGTTGTTGGAGACTGTTGATAAGCTGTTATAGTTTAAATTGACTTAGAACTAGATAAATATTTCTAGCTTGTAATGATGTGGAGCAGAAAATTGAGTAAAAAAAAGAAAAAAAAAAAGAGGGAAAAACCAACCAACCCAAACAAACACAACTTTATGTAATACCAATGATTTTGCAAGTTAATAGTTTGGGTTTTCCACATCATATTCTTACCTTTTTAACATACTGGAACAATATTTTGTTATGGACCTCTGACTTAGTGTCCTTGACTTGTCGAGTATCAGTGTTGAAGTTCCAGCTAGTTCTTTGAAAATTCTTGGGTAACTTACACAACTCAGGCAGATTTTTATATTTTTTTTTTCCTTTTGAACTTGATCACGAGCAGCATGCATTTCAACATCGATATTGCGGTAATTAAACTAGCACACAAAATGCTCGGCAGCGCTGAACACATTCGGGTATGTCGTTCATGGCACTGCACTTTCGGAATCTCTCAGCAGATGGCATTAGGGTTTCCAGAAGGGTGTTGTATTTCTTGGGGAAAGCTCTCAGCTGCTGGGGAAGTTGAATTTCTAGACCTTTCCTTGCTCTGATGAAGGCTAATGCTCAGGTGTTTAAAACTGTTTTGACACATTATTCTGATCGTGTTGTTTGCTTGTGTTCCTGCATTTTTATTTTCACCGACTAATGTCCTAGAGCTACCTTTGAGCCATTAACCAGTTAAATGCTGTGTGTAAGAGCTACTACAGGCAAAAACCAATTACTGCTAGAAAGCTTGTGAAAGGCAAGCTGCCTCTTTTAAATACACCTGCGACTGGCATCCAGTAGAAGTAGTGTTGTTCAGCAAATAAGACTAGAGCACTAAAAATGCTTAAGTGATAAAACTGGAGGATCGTTTCCATTGAGCATTCCTGCCCCTCAAAGCCGTGTGAGATACAACTGTATTGTGCTAAATTATGCCCTCCCCCTTCCTGCTTTGTGCTACACATCTTGATTTTTACAGACAATGTGAAGTAGTGAAAGAAAAGTCATTTGAAGTATGTGATCTTTCTGGGGAAAAAAAAAAAAGTAGTAAATATTGCTGTATTTCTTAATTAACGTGGCTTGCACAGCGCAGAAGCCGTTTGCTGTTCTCGGGCAACCCACCTACTTGCAGTCCTGGCTTCTGACAACAGCACTTCTGTTACCCACTTGGCTGGAATCTGTCTCGTATCTCCAAGTGAACACATTGACATCAGCAGGAGCGTGTTTAAACAAACCAATGTTTCCAAGAGCTGTTCTTCTGTCTTGGAGCAATGTATTCCTTGTGTCTAGCTCTACCTATCTATCCTCTCCTTTTAATGTGGCAGCTCCGTGGCCGGAACGTGTCACAGGCCACGAGCGATGCTGAACGTACAGTGGTGTTGGCAACCACTGCTCATTGCTGCGAGCTCCAGAAAATCCAGAGTGGCTTTCAGAGTATTTTCCCCTCCCTATCTAACACAGACGTGTCTTTTTCTTCCCTAATTACAACGAAAGGCCTTGCCAGTGAAGTGTTACGTTAAAATATGCTGGTAGTGGTATTGAACCAGAAGTTACTCTGACTTAGAACTCTTGAGAGGAAGTTTGTATGTTGAGAGGGCTGAATCAAAGCTTCTATTTCAGGCTTCTTTCCTAAAAATCACTGGGAAATTCCTGGTTGAAACCATCAAAATTCAGTTTATTGACTTAATAGTTGGCTATCAATTAAAACCTTCTGTTCTTTTCAGGGAAAAATATAAACAGGCAAATAGTGCAGATTCTCTTTTTTAAAAAATATCCCCTTCCTTGAAAGAAACCCGCTTCAAGATTGAGGTGTAGAAAACAGCCTGCCTGCCTAATCTCAGGTCTTTATGAAGGTCCTGGTGAGGACTCGCAGGCAGCACACTAAACCCCGTCTTTCAGAAGATTTCTGCTAGCTACCTGGGGCTGTGACTTCTCTCTGCTTGTGTTTTTTCTTTAGGGGTTTTGTTTCTTCTAGGTTTTGGGACTCCTGTCTAGAGGGTGCGATATTCTCAGGAAAGACTTATTCCAGTTTTCCCATATCAACGATCCAGAGAGCCATTGCCCTTCACCAGCATCGCAGTCCCGATAGCAGCTGTACTGATAAACCTGCTTTGGGTGAGACAGCTTGTTTTTGCTGGGGGGGCGGAGGTACCGCTGGTGCTGCTGCAGCCTCATGCGAAGCAGGGCTGTTCTGGTGATGCGATATTAGCTTTTTGGGACCTGCATTAAAAAAAGTTAATTCTTGCCTTGTTAAACAGAAAATTCTGAGAAATGAGACTTCTTTTTTTAAAAAAAAATACAGTGATAATCTATATTATCCTAACTTACTAACTGTGAAGTCATCCTTTGAGCAGTCTAATACCATTCTAGTATAGTATGAATTTGACTATTTTACAGTTCTGCTTCCTGACTCCCAGCAAAACGATACTCTCCTGAAATACCACGTTATCCCGGATCTCAAAGAAACAACTTGTTCAGGGAAGGAGTAGAATGACCTTGAATGAGTCAGCACTTGTGCGCAGCGATCGTAAGCTTTCTATCCTCTTTGCTTTCTAAAAGAACGTTAATTTTGGACCACAGGCACCATTCATTGCCTGGCAGTTAATGGGCTCCATTCACATGAAAGTTTATATATTCCTTTAGGGTTCAGCCCTGTACGGTTTGCTGTGGAAAAGGAAAAATAGTGTTTAATCATGCTACTGTGGTTTTTCAAGTGTGATCCTTTTCTAATGCACATTGGCTTTTTGAGGGAAGAAAAGTGCTGCCCGTTCGGTAAGTGGCCACTTTGTGTGAAGTGCTGCTTCCTCTGTGGGTCACCCTTCAGAACTGCCTTCTGCCTTTCCCACCGGTGTTTAACGTAAGTTACAAGGAAAATGCTTCCAGCCAGGACTTCTGCCTGTTCCCAGGATTTATCCTTAGAAAGCTCTTTTCTCTGAACTTCCACCTTCCCCAAGAAAATGTATTAACTCCATTAATCTGGTTTAGTTAAACGCTGTGAGGACCAAGTCAGTTCTTGATGGCTCGGTGTGAGCACAGCGCGTCTGGATGCTTCACTTTTGATGTGGAGCGAGGAATGTGCTGACTGCTGCCGGACCCAGGGAATAATGACAGAGAACTATTAGAGGAACACAGTTAATCCAGCCTTGCTTTTTTTTCTCTAGTACCTGCAATTCCAGACACCATGCCTAAATAGCTGTTTCGACCAGCTGTATATAAGCAATAGGCCACCAGATGGGGTAAGGCAGAAGCAGCTTTAGCTGTTACTAATTAATTCTTTATTTGTGCCTGTTTTTATTTTTTGGGTATGGTTCCATGATGCATTGACTCTGGCAGCAGAGGTGGCTGGTGATATCCTTTGCGGCCCTGGTAGCTGCTGCCCCCGTGGTTGCACCAATACGTGCGTTTGTGGGACCACGCTAAAAATTACACGGGACTACTGAGGCAGTTTGAGTTTTTAAAGAAAGGCCTGGTTTTGGAAAGGTGACTTGTTTGATTTGGATTGCCCTGGCCGGTGTGGCCCTGCAAACAGGGGTACCCATGTAACTGAGGGGTAAGAGCGGTCAGCTAACGTGGTAGGGCAAGAACAAGCAGCTGGACGTCAGCACCGACACCTTCTCAGGCCAGCTCTGCCTTTAGTGTGGAGTAGCAAAGCACTTTTGAAATGAATTCCCAGTTGCCCCCGCTTACTAAATGTTAGCTTATTTTTTGCCCAGTGCTGTTGATGAGTACTAATTAGATTCATGTCAGAGGAAATTAAATGAGAAGACCTCATGTCTCCAGCCACTCCTGGGAGCTCAGTCTGTGAGGGCAGACTAGAGCCAGTCTGACACCAGTGGCTTGAAATATGTACAGTGTTCTGACCTGGTCCCCTGCGGGGTCCTACGTCTCGCACCGCGCTGCTTGAGGGAGCACAGCTAGGTGTGGTGTCCTCAGGCCTGGCTGCAGCTGTATCTGCCCTTGTCAAAACCCAACTGTTTGCTGTGGTGGATGTACTGGCATCTCCTCTGGCTCCTAGCAGATGTTACAAAACACCAAACTTCTACTTTCCCTCTGTTCAAACTTTATTTCATTTGAAATAAATTCTATTCAGTGTGAGCTTATTTGCATTTCTGAAGCAGTAAAATCTCTAAAAATATTGTAGTAGTGATACGCTACAGTGGGTTTATACTCGAGGTTTGAAAAAGGGTGGGGAAGATCGAGTTAGGGTCTAGTTAATCCACATCTAATCTCTAGTTACATCCATCTAACTCCAGCATCTTGGTTGCCTTGAATTGTGTTATGTCCCCATACTGTTTCTCAGGTATCTAAAACTTTGTGTATGTTACCAGTCAGTGATGAGAGGCATGTTGCAAAATATGTGTCATGGTGTTTGTAGTTTTTTAGTGTTAAAAGGGGATGCATCATTTTTTGCGTAAATAAATATGGCTTTAGTGGAAGATACCATACCCCTTTCCCCTTGTGAACGTAGTTCTGTTCTTGTAATAGCATTTGAAGGGTTACGTTAGTGTGGGTCAAGTGTGGTTTAAAATAGGATTCTTCTGAGACCAAGCCTGGAGGCCCTGAATTTATTTCTCAAAAGACGTTTTGATCTTCTGACAAAACTGTTACTTCTGAATTTCTTGGTGATTCTGATTTGCAGCTAACCTTTGGAGAACTGGAACGATAACGCTCCTCTTTGTGTTTTGTGAATGTGCCTCTCCTGGTGAGTTGCTGGTTTGTGCTTTTTTGAAGTTCAGATGAAACCACTGAAAAGAGTTTTCTGTAAGCTGTTTCAGGAGGTGGAATTTGTGTGGTGTCATGCAATAAAGTGTGATTCCAGACCTGCAGAAAGAGCCCTAACCCCAGCCTTGGTAGGAATTCACGCAGTAGAAAATGAAGAGCTTGTTGTCCCTCACAGGCTGGAGGTCTCGTAGGTGCTCATGTGCTGAAGATGCTGCTGTGCCAGGTGCATGTATGTGCTGGAAGAGCATCGCGGCAGAAGTTTAGACCATCTTTTTATGTAGCCTGTTGTTCACAGCCTTTAAGCCTTCATGATAAGGAACATGCTTCTGCAATATCTGTTGAAGTAATGATCCTGACGGCAGTTTTTTGTTACAGCTGCAGTAGTTACAACAGGGCTAGTGACAGCTAACTCGGCTTTTGTCAAAGATTCCACTGCCTCAGGTGGAGATGCTGCAAGCACCACGTCCTCTGGCCTGATCAAGGGTCACTTATGTGGACAGGAGCTTCTCATTTCGCAGCGTAACTAGTTATTTGCCTACCATATGTGAAATACCACGAGGGGAAGGGTTTTCAACAGCTCATCTCTGGAAGACATGGAGGGGCAGGTGTGGGCAAGGTTACAAAAGTGGCCGAGTGGCTAGATGTTGTTTTTGTAAGGATAAAATAGACCGTGATGTTATGTCTGTACGTATGTAAGGCCCGAGATCTTAAAAGGGCTGAAGTGTTGTCATCCTTGTTTAATAAATGAACTGATGCTAGTCCTGTTTTTTCTGGGAGCCAGGCGATAGCCACTGTCTGAGTGTCGTGGGAATAAGATCATGGGGTGTAGAGGTGAGGTCCTGCAACCTAATGGCGATTTGCCTTAAACATGTCTTGGTGGTACAGAAGTATTATGGTGACATTCCTTTAAGAAATAACTAAAACCCTAAGTTTCATTGGGGTTTCTGGGGTTAAAATTAGAGTGGAATAAACAGACTTAATTTCTTGCTGTTGTTACCTTTAATCTCTTGTGGCTGCTGTGATGTCTGCTCTCACACCTACTTCGTGAGGTCGGTCTCAGGAAATAAAAGATGTATTGTTGCTTAATGGAAGTGTTGGACATCAGCGCCCTACTCCCTAGGAAGAGCCAGCACCGTTCAAAAGTAACCCTGACAGTGCTGGCTTTCAGTTTTGATGCTCTGTGGCATCAATTTGGCCCCTCTGGGTTAATTCTTCTCCAGAGCCAGGGCTTGCCACCCTGTACAAGGAGTGTACCCACCTTTGTGACTTGCCGAATTGCCCCAAAAATCCCAATTCTAGTATTTAGCAGAATGCTTCAGATTGTAGGCAGTTGAGTTTGCATGAAGGTGACTTGGATTATTTTACATTAGAGAACATGATGATCAAGCACTCTGAGGTACTGAAACTGTTTTATTACAACTCAGTAGGTTTTAATACAGTCATAAATAACATCACAGCTCGTTGAGCAGAAGGATAAAAATCAAGCAGTTCGGTGGTAAGCCAGCTTGCGTTTCCTTCACTTAAATGAAGTCAGCGATTTATTATTATTTTAGGCTGTGTCTAATGATCATATTAGTAGTGTGAATAAAATGGATGTATCTAGACTGCTTTATTCTTCTGCTTATTCAAGCCTTCCATATTGGAGCTGACATGAGACATCATCGGCTGTAGGCGAAGTGGTATAGAGCCCAGCTAAGGCTTTCTAATTCTTTATTAACTGTGACATGTAGAAAGAAGCTCAGGGCATGTTAGCAGCATAAAACTGTTTTGAATTAACAAAATCTTCATTCTCTTGCTAAGTCCTTCGCATGGCGCTGTGTAGTTGTTGTAAAGCAGATAGCCCCAAAACAGGCGTGTTCCAGAACAAGTGTCCTTTGTGCTGTAGCCAGCGTGTTGCCAAGTGTTTTGTTAAAAATAACTGGTCCTCTTGAGATTGTTTTCACTCTTATACTTGGACGCTTCTTTAAAAGTTTCGGTAGGAAGGCTCTTCGGGAGGTGCGCGGGCCAAGCTGTTCCAGCACGCGCTGCACCGCACCGGTTGGGTTTGGTGTATTTTGTGTCGTGTTTTCACATTTAGGTCATGATTAGTGGCATGTTCTTGATACGTGCTGTGTAAGTGACCTTGGGAGCACGCTGCCAACCTCGCGGTCCCTGTGTAATCGTGTGAACAACGAGCGTAAGCAGTCTTTCACCTAGATCAGCTTTAGACAAGCATGCAACAAGATGCAGAGGTTGGACTAGATGACCTTTAAAGGTTCCTTCCAACCCAAACTCTTCTGTGATGTCCTTCTGATGTGCAGCGTGCCTCCAAAGTGGGGATTTTTTTCCCCTTGGATGTAATAATCCAAGAGTTGCGTTTGAGTTCACAAACAGCTTTTATTCAAGAGAGGGATGCAACAGTTTATTTGTACCTTTTGGGTGTTTCATATGTTTTGATCTAGTGCCATCTTTACAGCTCTCTCCCTTTCAGTGCTGAATGTTGAAACTTTGTAAAGGAATACTTCGGTAGCCCACAGACCATATTCTGAACGCCGATCCTTTCTCACAAGCCAGCGCTGTGCATTTGAAAGACTCTTAAATCAAACTTGCTTCTTGCTTAACCCCAAAGAGCGGAAGATTCCATTCCTCAACACTGGAGGCTTTCTTGGCTCAAAATTGTGTCTCATGTGCTGTTAAATTGCACAACTTTCACAAACCTTGTAGTGACAGAAGAGACTGACATTGAGGCTCTAGGGTTTTTTAAATTTATGAAAGTAACAGGTTGGTTCTCCTCCCCTCCCCCCCTTTTTTTATACTTTTTATTTACAGTTTGTCAAAATAGCCTATTTTAGCTTAAATTTCACCTGTGAAAAGTCAGCGTTGCGTGACACAAGCAACAAGTCCATGCAGGGGCAAAGTGGATGTACCGCCTTAAAATCTGCCTTTGACATGGAGGCTTGAAGCTTCTTGAATTTTCTGTATTATATGTATAATATAAACTTTATGTATTGAAGTGTGGACAAGCAAACAACCTCTCCCATTCTGTGTGTGGGTAACTCCATGTCTCTAGAGAGTTGGTAATAAGGGTTTTTATTTTAAAGTCAGTGCGTGCTGCCTATCCTTCTGTTTTAAACTTAGCTCTGGTTACGTTTTACTCACCATCTTATACAAAACTGATCTCCATTTTCTCCTTTGTTCATTTTCTATGAAAGATGCTGTTATTTTTTACCCAGTCCCATTTGCATTCTTCTCATTTGACAGATGAGCAACTTGAGCAATGCCAGGTGTGGAGAAGGATGCTGCTTCTCACCTCCAGAAACTGCCTCCTAAGGGCATGGAAGGACTTGAGGAAAAACTCAACGTTCCTCCTTTTCTATAGCAAAGTGCCCTGGGTGTGGGCTCTAGAAATATACCCAGTATCTCTGAATCCTTGGGGCACGTCTGAAGGTTGGTGTTAAAGAAGTAATCTGACATGTCAAGGCCCTACTGGAGGGAAGGGTCAGTGTTCTGCACCTCTTCCCTGCCATGGGAGATGCAGGAGAGCAGAGTCATTAAGACACCAGTTTTTCCAGCAGACTTGCAGCGAACCAGAGACCTGGAAGTGAAATACTCTGTCGTGCAGGTCTAGCAGGGGTTACTGAGGGCTGGAACGGTGGCTGGATTAGTAACCCCTGTGAAATGTAACCGATAGTCTTGCTCAGGCTCGAAATATGTGAGTGCAAGTCAAAGCTGGCACTGGCTAACACCGTGCTCGACAACCTTGGGAGGACGATAAGGTTGGACAAATACTTTTACCTCTCTGAAGTGACTCTTTCAAGTTGATAGCGAACTGTGGTATAGTGGTCTGGTAAATCTTGTGTTGGTGTTGCTTGGGCTCTTGGAAGGGTGGGTGATTGTGCTTGGGCTGTGCAAGGCTTCACAAGGGGAAGCTGGGAGCAGAGGTGGCTTCAGACTGTCTGTACTCGCTTCGGGCTCTCGGGCAGCTGAAAGATTTGTAGTCCTGTGGCTCTGCTCCCTCTTGAGTTCACGTCTCAATGCCAGGTCTTGCAAGAGAGCTTTTTGGAAGCAGCTTCCTGGCTACCTTTGACAGTTCCTGTAAGGAGGAGTCATTCGCGTCCTACTGTGAGCAATCTCAAACCCTCCAGTGCTGATGAAAGTCCCGCCTGGCTTCTGTATGAGAGAGAAAGGCAGAAGTGTACATAAATATGAGGTGTTTGAATTAAGTTTTTAACCGTGGCAGTACCGTAATTCAGGCTTGCCTGTCAGATGCAGTTATGGGGCTGATACTGTTGCTTGTTAGTAATAAAATACTTATGCTCTGAAACACCTGTGGTAGGTGAAATCATAGCAAAAAATTTGTGCCTGACATTTTACGGAGTCATTTACATGTCTGTCCTAAAATGTTGCAATGCTTTTTGGTATCTTCTCAGCAACTGTATGAAATAAAGATTTATGGCATGTGTGTTAGGAAATAAATAGCTGAAATGCTGGTTTCCTGACAAAAAAATGCAGGAGTTCAAAGAACTGAACCCTGTCTGAAAGTCACACTTGTGGAATGGCAGCTAGCATGCCACTAACCTGCAAATTACATCAATTCCTGTAGCCTTAAGCAAATCTGGCTAAACTCTCTTTAATTTCCTTAGATACTGTTGTCATGTGCTTCTATAGCTAAAGCACGGTTTTTAAATACTAATCCACAAAAACTTTGTTCTTTTTATCTGCTTCATGTCTTTCCCTTGGATAAAAAGTCACGTTATACAGAGGAATTTTTGGTGATGGGCAAAACAACCCTTAGTTGTATAAATGATGTTCATTCTGTACAATGGATCTTTTCTTTCTCATAACTATTTGTGCTTGAAGATGACTGTTGGATCCACTTAGATTGCAATCGTGATGCCAGATCTTGAATAACTTTCTTGTACCTGCTTTGGTGTTCAAGTTCAGAGGGGTTTGGGATGAATTAAGTGACCAGGGAGTTTTATTGTGCTAACTGATGTCGTTCCCTTGCGTTGGGTATGTCCTAAGGTAGAATGCTGGAGTCAACTCATCCCACCTGTCGGTCCCCAGTCAATACAAGTAACTCTTCACCTTTTTCCTGCTCTTGGGCTTCCTCTTCAGTGTTCTTCTGACCACTCTTCCTTGATTGTTGACTAAAAGAAAGGGGAGCACGTATCTTCTAGAAAAGATGGAGAGAAGGGGAGAACAGCAGCTGGAGAAGTTACTGAATAGGTTTCTCTAATACTAAATTCACAGTGTTCCTATGGAGGATTGATACATCACAACCGGATCAACTTAATTTTGGTTACATTTCAAATGAGGTATCTGTTCCCTCTTGGAGGACTGGAAAGCTTTAAGAAAACAAGAAGGCTGAACTTCCCATGTGAAGCTACTTCAGGCCACTGTCGTCCTTAGGGGGGAAAAATGTGATACCATTGCTTAATGTTTGAATGTAGCATGTGGGAAAATGTCCTTGAGAAATGAGTTAAACCATTGTCTGGCTTGTTATTTGATTTGCTCAGAGTTGGGTGGTAGACGAGTTCTTTCCTGGCATTGCAGCGAAACCCATGATCAATATTTTAATTAAATAATTGGAGTTTTTTATGGTCTTTATGATTTTCAGACTTAGTGGATCGACCTGCGGTGAGTATGACTTACAGAATCTTGGACTTGGATTAGAAAACTTGAGGAGAATAAATTGCTTAATACAAGAGGCACTAATTGATTATCTTCCTCCTACAGCTCTCTGTTTTTGTCCAAAGTCCTAGAAAACAGTTTTTTGCTACTGCTGTTGGTTTTTTATCCTTGAAAGTGATAGACCAAAGCAACTTTTAAAAGCAGCTTTGAAGCCTTGGAGTAGGGTGTTGAATAGGCTTTCTGGTGGACCCAACTGAAGCCTGTAGCCTTTGCAGAACACTTCAGTGGATGTGGTTTTGTATCGTTTTTCTTTGAGTACCATTAATTGTTAAATGACATAGAATTTTAACCTTTCTTAAAAATCCCATGACATTTAGCTGTCTAAGCAACAAAACATTCTATTGAGCCAAGAAAACTGACCAAAAAGTATTTTATTTGTAATTATAAACTGTAAGTCCTAAGGCAATTTACTTGAAACAAATGGTCTTTTTAATTAAAAAAAAAATAAAAAAAAACCCAAAAAGAAAGTGGGGGTGAGGGGAAAAGTCTTTCCCCCCCCTTGGTTCGCTGTCCTCTGTAAATCTCTGGTATGTCCCTGTACCCAAGCCTCTCTCAGCTCAAATGAACCATTAAGTGGTTTGTCTTTACTTTCACAGGAAGGTTCAGTGGTGTCTTTGGTGAGAAGAATCTCCCTCTGTGTAGTTTGGGGAATGGGAATATGTTCCTTCCCAGCTCGCGGGGGCCAGAGATACGGGGCAGCCCAGAGCTGCTGGCGTCATGATGACCTTTTGTCACTTGTCTTGCACCGGCATCTTCAGCTTTGCATGCACAGCCATGAGGTCTGCACTGCTTAAGCCCATGTCCTGGGTCTTAGCAATCTGCTTTTTGCTGGGAAATGGGTGTTGTGTCCGGTAGGCTCTCAAATGGGAGGAGGAAGGCAGAGGAAGCTGTTTTGGCTGCAAAATGGCTACTGTCTGAGCATGGTAGAGGCTAAGCATGGTGTGGGGATAGCCAGGGACTCTGGAGTGGTGGTGGCCTTTGCCAGAGGGAGTGAGAGAGATGAGCGTGTGATCTGCCATGAAAAGGGGGAGATGAAAAGTGAGGAGCACCAAGAGGTGGCAAAGGAAGTCCTGAGGCCAGGAGGCAGCTGGTCCTGGAACGTGAGGAGACCTGTGCGGGTGAGGCTCCCCAAGGTGGGATGTGGCTGCTGCCCTCAGGGTGAACAAGTCCTGCTCCAACATCTAGGTGTCAAGCATGGTTAATTCAGAACCGACTTTGTTCTCCTCAAATTCATCTAATGTTTTGTTCCCGATGTTTTTTCTGCTTGGTCTAGTTGCTTTTTCTTCACCTAATATGAATGTTTTGGGAACACGAGTAAACCAGTAGTAGTAGTATGGATATCTGCAAACATTTTAGCAATGAAATTGCACGTTAAATCGCTCAATAGTTACAGGAAACATCAAAGTCAGTAAAACAACTAGTAAGTACTTCAGTGTTATAACTTCAGTGGGTTTTTTTTTAATAACGCAGCATAAGGCTGTTCATACAAAAACACTCTGTGATCACACTGAAATAGGTAACTTTTTCATATTTCTCTCTGAATGGCAAGGGAAGTTTGAAAGCAGTGGTACTTGTAGATATGACAAGTAAGACAGTATGATTTTTAAGTAGTAACTGAGATGGCAAAACCAATAAGCAGCATTCCAGCTTGAAGAAATACTCTTAACACAATACGTGCTGGGTTTGTGCTTGCTTCCTGCAGTCATCAATTTCAAAGAAATCAAACCCATGCATGTACAAATTTGTAAGTGTGTAAATAACACAGGCCAACTAATGTAGCCTAGTTACCTTCATCCAGAAATACTGGTGGGTCAAAGCTTGATCGTACAGCAATTAATTAAAGTCTAACTGTGGTTGGATTTGATGATCTTAAAGGTCTTTTTCAGCCTAAATGATTCTATGAACTTGAAGTTTTCATAGAGAATGATTGGTAGTAAAGCCACAGCTAATTACTGATTTTTATTCTGGTATAAGTTCATAAAATCATTTAGGTTGGAAAAGACCTCAAAGATCATCTATTTCCAACCCACCTGCCATGGGCAGGGACACCCGCCACCAGCCCAGGGTGCCCAAAGCCCCATCCAACCTGGCCTTGGACACTTCCAGGGATCCAGGGGCAGCCACAGTCTCTCTGAGCAACCTGTTCCAGGGCGTCACCACCCTCATAAGGAAGATTTTCTTCCTTATATCTAATAATCTAAATCTCCCCTCCTTCCGCTTAAGGCCATTCCCCCTTGTCTTATTACCCCATGCCCTTGTAAACAGCCCGTCTCCAGTTTTCCTGTAACGCCTTTAGGTACTGGAAGGTGCTCTAAGGTCTCTCTGGAGCCTCCTCTTCTCCAGGCTGAGCAAGGCCAACTGCCTCAGCCTGTGGGCATAGGAGAGGTGCTCCAGCCCTCTGATCATCTTCGTGGCCTCCTCTGGACTCCCTCCAACAGCTCCACATCTGTCTTGTCCTGAGGGCCCCAGAGCTGGACGCAGGACTCCAGGTGGGGTCTCAGCAGAGCGGGGCAGAGGGGCAGAATCCCCTCCCTCGCCTTGCTGGCCACACTGGGTTTGATGCAGCCCAGGACATGGGTGGCTTCCTGGGCTGCCAGCGCACACTGCCAGCTCATGGTGAGCTTTTCATCAACCAGTACCCCCATTTCCTTCTCCTCAGGGCTGCTCTCAATCCATTCTCTACCCACCTTGTAGTTGTGCTTGGGATTGCCTTGACCTAGCCGCACAGGCCCACCTCTGAAGCCTGTAAAGGACTCGTTATTTTAATCACTAGCCATTTAATTTCTGGATTGCAGCATGCAGAGTGCATTGGCCAAACCAGTAGCCTTCCCTGCCCAGTGCCTGCCCAAGTCTGAACTCTTCTCTCTGCCTCTACAGACAGGGTTTGGCCCAGGCATACCCGCTGGGAGCGGGGTGCATTGCTCTGTTGTCACATAGCACTGTTCCAACTTCTTGCCATCGTTAGTAAGTTATTAGTAAATTAAGAGTCTGAGTGATTTTCAGCAAGACTTGACAGGAGGAGCAAGAATCAGTATTGTTTTAGCTGCTTGTGTTGGCTTCGTACAGAGGAGCTATTTGAGCCGTACGCCTTGTGCTTACGCACACAGCTGCGCTTTGTGTTCAAATTCCTGAGCCCCGATCACCCTAACGGGAAACGTTTTTTTAGTTTTTCAAATGGAAGGAAGTATGTGGGTCTCTTCAGGAGTCCTGTCACTGGTGTGTAATGCAATGCAAGGACTTTGAAGAATGCGGTCTGAAGTACACCTGAAATTCCCACTGGTGTGGTGTGTGCGCTTGAAGCTAGTGAAAGCCATTGATTAAATGTTTGCTTGACTGACTCTAGACCCAAGTGCTGGAAAAAATCTGCTCTGTGTGTATGGGTTTTTTAGTATTATTTCTGTGATATGGAAGAAAATAAGTAGCTTCTCAAGAACTTTTTTTGCCCGTACTCAGATACTTTGAACTGGATTTAGCACTGGAATTGATAGTCAGATGCTGAGACTAGTGAAGGTGTGAGAAAGCCTTTCCCCTGCTTGAAGATATTACCCATATAAGAACAACCTTGATAACCAAGCAAATTGAAAAGGCACCTAAATACAAATTGTGAAGGTATAGTCATCTTCCAAGTGTTTCTTTGCTGAATCCAGGCTGTAGGTTGCCACTTGGCCATTCTTCATCTATAATTCCTTGTAGTCAAATTCTTTTGTTAATATGGTGTGATAAATTTAGCTGGTTTTCGCATCTTGTCTTAAATAATTTCCAAAATTCTGCAGGTGATACTTCCATTACTTCTTGCTTGCCAGTACCAAAATGCCCAAATGTCCTGGAGATAGAGGGTTGGAGATCCAGAGGAATCAAGTTGCTCCATTTTTCTTGCATATCCCCATTTCAGATGTATTTCTTAGGGAATGTATCCAAACCAGTAAATTGTTGTCTTGCGCTTTATGTCTCTTGAATTTGGAAAAACAAGAACTATTCTTCACCTCAAAGGCATGAAGGGGCTGAGGACCAAAGTTAAATTTAGATTAAGTTGAAGCTTTTATTCATGGTTTCAAGTTTAGGTTAGTGGAATTTTCTTTTCGGGTTTGTTTTGCAGCTCTTTGCTCGTGAGACATTTTGTCAAAAAGTTAAGACTGCTTTGTGGCTTATTTGCAGTCTGATCATGACTGGGTACATCTTGGGAGTTTGGCCAAGTGGGCACATTTTGTCTCTCTTTTATGTAGAGACTACAGAAAAGGATGCTCTAGGCCAAAGACAGAGTTAGTCTCATCAGAAATCACTTGAGTTCATAAAGACACTCCCCACCAGACTTCAATGATGGAGCTTGTAAGTGACACAAGGAGGAATCAAACGGAAGTTTCTCTGGTGCCTTCTGTGTAGTCTGTCGGGCCTCGCGCTTGTCCAGGGCGAGGGTAGTTGGAGCTGGTAGGTCTGTCCAAGCAGGAAGCGTGTGAAGCTGTTTCCATCCTGTGGGAACACTGACATGCAGCGTGGGAGTAGTTCTGTCACGTTCTCCTCCATTCGGAGAATAATTGTGTGTTCCTGTATTCAAATGGGAAAGTGTGTTTGATCAGGGGTGGGTTAAAAGGAAATGTTCAGTCCGGGTGGGTTAAAAGGAAATGTTCAGTCCCTGAATCTCTCCTTTGCATCATTTGGAGCAACTTAATGACGGAAAAGGCAGTTCTGTCTGTTCTCCAGTTCACTGCTGGATTTCAGTGGGAAGGTGACGTGTCCTTGGAGAGCTGTGCATATCTAGTGTACGATGGCTACAGTTCTTCAGGTAGGATTTGTCTGCAAAGGCAATAGAGCATCATCTCCGCTGCTGCTGATGTGAAGCCCAGACACCTGACAGTAAATCAATTTTCTCAGAGTCACTTATTGCCTGTGTTGGCAAGAGTTGGCTTTACGTGAAAGCATGGTCTGCTGGGTGACCCTGCTCAGGACACTTCCAGAAGGACACACCTTTGTCTGTGAGCCAGAGTGACTGCGTGGTGTGCCAGGAGTTCAACTGACTAGATTATAATTTGCCATTGCAAATATGCGCTAACGTTTATCTTAACTGTTACGTTCACTGTAAGGGTGGGCAGAGGAATAGAATCATAGGATCACGTAGGTTGGAAAAGACCTTTAAGATTATCAATTCCTCTCTCTCCGCCGCACCCCCCCAAAAAAAACAAAAAGAAAAAACCAGGCGGTAGCTGCTGAACTGCAGCTGAAATCTGTTGCCCTGTACTAAAGAGGACGTACTTCTCAGCAAGATTAAAATTCTCAGAGAATAGTTACACTTCTGTATTAAGTAGAAATCTGCAAATTAAAAGTTTGGGAGAGAATGCAGCTCCTTTACTTAAGGTCTACAATTTTTTTCTCTTGCCTTCCTTGGCATACCGAGGGCAGCACAACCCATTTAAAAAAAATAATTTATATATATATATATAAAATTATGGAGTAGCAAAATAACACAAGCTATTTTAATGTAGGATAATACAATTAAGTCTCGGGGAAAGTATGTTCTTTTGAAATAGGATTTTTGTTGTCAAAACTATGTCAGATAGGCAATGTGTGTTTCAAAATTCGACACGTAGTGGAGTCAGTTCAATGGATTAGTATATATTATAGATAATGTAATATTTGATGATGCACAGTTGAGATGTGGATCTTGGAATTTTGCTGGTCCCTCTCCTCCGACTGTGGAGGGTGGGTAGGAGACGGGTGCAGGGAGGAGAGGCTTTGTTCCGACGCCCTGGCAGGGTGGAGGGAGAGCAGCCGTGGTATCGGGTGCCTGTAGAGGAAAAGAAAAATCCAACTTCTCTCAGACAAGTATGGCTTGTTTTTAAAATAACATATTCAAAGATAAGTGTTACAAAAAACCCCGTCGTTTACTGATAACTTTATCTACTCAGAAGATGAAAATTTAAGTGAAAAACAGACTTATCTGGGTAGCGTAACCGTTACCGCTGGCGATGGGAGGGTTGGTAACGCAGTTTGGGACCGACAAAGCCAGAGCTGTACTTATCACAGCAGGCTTCTCTGTTGTGTCATCTTGCGATTTAGTGCAACGAATCAGATTAAACTGTCTAGAAACGCTGTCCCAAGTGTGCTTCCCTGTGCTGCAGAGACTTGCGGAAAAGGATGCGACTTTTGATGCCCGTTGTTGAGTACAAGCTTCTGCCAAGGAGTTGGACAGGAAGGAAAAAGTTAGTTCTGGAAGGTGGAGGGACTGCGTGGAAGCACAGATACCTGCACCTGGGACATGCTTTAGCCCACTGTCAACCATTCCTGGGCTGGAAAGCCTCTTCCATCTGTAGGTTGGGACAGAATTAATGGGCCCTGAAGCACCAGGGTGGCTGAGGATGTACGTGGTAGAGCTTTTTCAAATCCTTTTTGTTCAGCTACGGCTCCTGGGTGGGTTGGTGGCTGCGTGGGCAGGGTGGTGGACAGCAGCACCTGGAAGCTGGAGATAGGACTGCGTGGCCGCACGGGTTTATCCAGGGTGCCCTGCTGCCAGGGGATGTGTGTTAGGCTGGTGGGGCGTTTGTTCAGTTATTTCTTACTCTGGACTTAAAAACTTTTAACCTTACTGCTAAAGAAAAATACTGTTGTCTATTAGTACGACTGGAACGAAAGATGAATAGCGAATTAGCCTGGAGCCAACTGTCAATCTGACTTTGATAGCCCATCGCTTAAAAGGTCCTTTTATGTTATGAAAAAGCATGACGTCAAAGCCAGGGAAAAGAAGTACCACCAGTACTTGGGGCTAAACTTGCGTAGCTTCCAAGAGCAGCCCCTGTGTGAACTGTTTGTTTCTCTACATGCATGGCTAATTAGCGTAGGTTACTATAAGTCTGAGCAGTGGCATTCAAGTTTCTTCTGCTGTTGTGGGGTGGCTTGTTTATGGTTCTTCCGTGTGCGGATCCCTCAAACTGGAGCAGCATAGAGGAAAGGATATTGCAGTCACGTCTCTCACAGCCTATAAGTAGGATGCTGGAAATGCTTGAGTATAATCATTATCAGGTGAGTTATTGCAGACTTATTTTAAAACCTGTTGCTAAGAAGGCTTACAGTATGCAGAAAATCCTTTTCCACTGATATCTAGTAGGCTTTATTTAATTTCTTCCACGAAAAGAAGTAGGGACATACACGGTCACTTGTAACAGCAAAAATCACTTTAATGGAACTGTTTTAAACCAAAAAAACTTCTCAGAGTTTTATTATATTTTGGGTTGTTTTCTGCATTCCGATAAAAACATTAATGGTGAAATAAAAGTGATAAAGAGCTTCGAGGATATGGTGAAAATTTTGCATGGAAAAAAATTGCCTTTGTTCTCTTGCTTGTTTAGGGTGCACAGGAATAGTTCAGTATGTGGTTTTTCATATTTTGGATATAAAAAAAAAAATCTAAGTACTGAACAGCATATCTTAAATACAAAAATAGCTGTTGCTGAGGACAGTGATTGATCTGAGCAGAAACACTTCTTTTCTTGTGTCTTATTTGCATAATGTGTTTATCAACAAGCTGTCTTATTTGTATATGATTTAGGCCATATATCTGAGATATAAATAATTTGTAGGCAAAAAGGTGTATTCCTTTTTTTGTAACCAATGTGTTACTTTAAAGAAAAAAAACAGCAAAACGCATAAAACTTAAATAAAACAACAACCTTGGATCTCTCTGTTACTTGACATCTGATAAAGGATAACGATCCTATTTGATTTTAATTGGTAGCTACTAACAAGTAAAACGAATTCAGCGGTGCAACTTGTTTCTGTATATTTTAGTGACAACTAAATGTCGCATAGCTGAAGGTTTGAGCGGAGGACTGTCTGTTCTGGGGTATCGGTATAAACTGGAGCATTGGTCCTAAGTGAGAAATCTCATGCGGTAGAAAAATAGGTGGAACTTCTTGGTTTATCGTTAAGTCACTTGTTAAAACATCAGAAACACTAGCTCACAAACTGATGTCTTGCCACTGAGTGAGAGCTAGTGATGCTTAGCTGGTGTATTATGTCACAAACGCGCATCTCGAATCGATAGCCTGTATCATGATGATGTAAACCAATAAAGCACTTTTTAAATTGTGTCATGCAGGTGCAGACTCACCTTGAGAATCCAACCAAGTACCATATTCAACAAGCCCAGCGGCAGCAGGTAAAGCAGTACCTCTCTACCACTCTAGCAAATAAACATGCCAACCAAGCCCTGAGCTTGCCATGTCCAAACCAGCCCAGTGATCATGTCATGCCGCCTGGAACTGGAAGCAGCGCGCCCAACAGTCCGATGGCTATGCTTACCCTTAACTCCAACTGTGAAAAAGAGGTAATACGCTCTCACTGTGCATGTTCTTCAGTAAAATGGAATTGCAGTCTACTATTTTTTTTCTGTTGTAAACCATATTTGCTTATTGTTAAGACGTGTGTGTATCTTTTCTGAACTGTTCACTTTCAATATGCAACTACTACCTCTGTGCCTGCCTGGTGAATATATATTTGCATAGACCATTTTGGCAAAAAGCCTGTGTCCCTCTGGCTTCCTCTTGTTTTGGACTATTTTAACATGTTTATGCTTATTAAAACTACTTCTCCCCCCTCCCCTCGCTTGATGCACGCAGTGAATAATTGACCTTTAGAGAGTACAAAGCAGTTTTGTAAGCTGTAGCTTTCTGGAATAATGTTATTTATGGCTCATTCAGTGGAGAAAGAGCGAAAAGCTTAACAAAAATAACTGAAAGCACAAAGCTCTATGAAATATTTAGGTATTTTTACAGTAAAATTTGTGCAAGTCTCTTGCTTAGCTGGAGGACCGGATCATCCCAGCTAACATACCGTAAAACGTTCCTGATTGCTGTTTCAGGGTGAGCTCGGTATTGCAAACATAAGACTTCACTAGCTTATGCCTAGGAAGTCCTGTGCAACCTTGTCTGAATCTTTGCTGGCAAAAACTTAGTTGGATGTTACACGTGTGCTTCAGGTGCTGAAGGGAGGTGATTCAAAAGATATGAACAAGCGTAAGAGTCATGTCAATATTTTTGTAACTTGACAAATGGGAGACAATTGTAGAGCTCCCTGCGTCCCCCATCCTTCTCCCGCAAGCCTCTGTGCCGGATTTTTAATACAGATGCACTCAGTGAGGAAAATGTTATGCAACTTTAAGAAACAATTATTACAGAACTTATTTTGCATGTGGAAGAGAAATTACTTGTGCTCCGTAGCTTCAAAAGAAATGAAAATTAAATAGTTCCTTCGTGTTACCCCAGTTGTAGACAAATCTTTTTTTCCCTCCCCCCCTCAGGTTATTTACAGCTTCACTTTGCTGTGTCATCGGGCACATGTGTGCATGACACTGTTCCAATCGTGCTCTTTTTGGGACTGAGACTGTGCCGTGAACTCAGATCCATGCTTTGCTTTTTCTCTTTTTTTTTCTCTTTTTTTTTTTTTTTCTTTTTCTTTTCCTTTATTTCTGCAGGGATTTTATAAATTTGAAGAGCAAAGCAGGGTTGAGAGTGAGTGCCCGGCTCTGAATACACACTCACGAGCATCATGCATGCAGGTACTGGATGACACAGGAGTTGGAGCACAGGTCCCTTTTCTAATGAGCATGTTTCTTTGAAGTGATATTGAAGAATAAACTTGTCCTGTAGTGTCTCTGAAAAGTTGAATTTAAGATATATTTAAGGAATAAACCAGCAATGTTGCTTATTAGCTAGCATTGATGTCAAATGTACGTTATGACACCTGAAGAAGGTTGGTGCTTTTCTAGCACTGTAATGCTAGAGCAGAACTTACTAACCATGCTTTAAGGTCTCATCTCAGGAAGTCTTTTCTAGTGCAGTTTTCCCAAGACTGCAAGTATGTGTTCTTGTCCTGATACTTTCTGAGATCACGTTTCTATGCAGATCACATTTGCATTTAAAAAAAATTATATGAGAAGGTTTTAATCCATCCATGGTAATTTTTCCTCTGCAGTCATCCTTCTTTTTATTTTTATTTTTTTTATTAAAAATGAAGGGTTTTTATTTCTAGTAACAAGACTTTGGATATGGGCTATAACTTGGTTCCTTCCTTGCCCTCACTTCCAGTCAATGTAATTCGTTCTGATCACGCTTTCTTGAGCTGATACAAAAATCCCCTATGCTATTATTTCTACCGTCAACTTCATACATCAGTTTTGTAGATGGCTGTCACTTAAGCTCCTTTTTTTATATTAAGCAAAAAGGAAATAGTCAATCTTGCAGGACAGGTCAGAGTACCTGCCTGGGTGCTTTGGAGGGCTCTTTCTCCTGACTGTGCAGGAGCTTAAGGAGGCATCTTCCAGCCCAGCCCTGGAAAGAAGATGGCTTGCACCACCTAAAATCATCTCCGAGCTGCTCGTGGGTGCTGGTTCCTGAGAGGGTGTCTGAGGGTGAATCCAAGGATTCTGTTGTCAAAGCGGGCAACCTGTCGCCCAGCAGCATGCCTTTGCGCCCTCACTGTCCGCTGTAGGTGTGAGGGGCTCGAGCATTGCTGTCTTTGACAGATTTTGACCCCACAACTAGAGGAAGGAGGTCGCGGGTAGGCAGGCGACGCTGCACGGGGAGAGGGATTCATGGTGTTAGCATGGCTTGTTCTGTGGGGAGCTATGTCCTCTGCTGTTCCTGGGAGGAACAGTATGTCCGTGGGCAGGTAACTGCTGGTGGGAGGAGTGGGTTAGATCATGTAGCCTCAGCTTTGTCATGACCTGGCTGAAAAGCAGGAGTCATGGCTGAGGGATTGGGTTTGGAGCATGTCAAAACCGCCCAGGCACCTCTGCTTGGGCTGGTGCCACGGTGTGCGGCTGAAGGGCTCTGCCAGGCCTCTCTCCTAGTGGTTTTGATAATTGCTCTTTTGTTTTTCTTTGTCCACCTTTTCTGCTGCAGATGGATGATGTGATTGATGACATAATTAGTCTGGAGTCAAGTTACAATGAAGAAATCCTTGGCTTGATGGACCCAGCCCTGCAAATGGCAAATACGGTACAAAAGTCCTTTCCATTTGGTTTCCCTGTTAAGCCTAATTGTCTTTCCTCAAGAGGAGGCAACACCGTCGTGTGAGGTTTTTCTGAGCAATTAAGTACTTATTTTATTGTCCCATAGAGGATAATGAGGGTTTTTATGAGGGTTTAAGGTATACAGTTGTGATAAAAAACATGAATTAAAAACACAATCTGGACTCAGGTTGAGGAGATATAAGGGATAATTTTGCTTTTCTTTCTTCAAGTCAAGTTAGTGAGAGGATTGTGACATAGGAGTGAACTGAGCTACCAAAAATGAGCTCATGCCTATCAATATTAAAGATCACTGTGGACATTATACGTGGCTTCAGAAGGCCCAGAAGAAACCTCCAGCACCCCAGGTTCCTGTGTCTTCTCCCGTTCAAGTAAGAAGTTGTACATCACGCTTAAGCGTGTGTTATCATCCCTGTCCAAAGCTACTGTAGTTCAACTGTCAGCTCTAACATCCCAGCTTTAGCGTAACCTGATTTCAGAGGGAGAGGAGTCCCTAGCTGGGCGACAACAGACATGCTACAAAATCTAAAAACCAAAACAAGCCCGCAAAAGAAACAGAAAGTGAAGGAATAAAGAAACTTAAAAACTGAACGTGGGGAAGGGCAATAGGAAGCCTGTGAGAAAAAACAAGAACACGGAGATGTAAAAGCTGGTGAGCGAGGGGAGGCACAGGTTACCTTCGTGTTGCTGTTCCTGTTTGCTGGTTCACATTACCACGCGTGTCAATATAATCGTACTTCTGGTGTAATCTTATTTTGATCTTTTGTGGAGTGTAGCTCCAGTGAATTTTTTTTGCCTTAGGTGTAAGCACCGTTAGATCTGGCCGATGTCTGCCAGTGCCGGCGTCTTTCTTTTTTTTATCTAGTGCCAAAACTTAGAGCTTACCACATAGTATCAATTTGGTTGCATAGGTTTACATTTGCTGATAGTAGTCATCTGATGGCATGTTAACCTACTCCTGCGCTCCCACAGATTCCCACAACCCCCGCGGAGACGTGGTGCGTGCCGCAGGAAGCATCTCTTGCTAAATGGCGCCCTTTGAGTAGACGGAGAAGTAACTGCAGAGTCCTACCAGAAAGACGGAATTTTCCTTTAATCTAAGATGACTTGAAAAGTGCATCTGTCCTGGAGTTTGAGGGGAAAACTTAAAAAAACTCATGGAAAGATAGTTTTTGAGATAGTTACTGTTTGGGGTTTTTTTTTTTAATTGAGGGTTCAGGTTTTTCTGGAGTCCTTGCTTTGAAGTTCCAATGGATCGAGACGCATTAAGTTAGAGGACACTTGGATTTCCTTATGCTTTTTTTCCCCTTTCGTTTCACAGGATCCCCAGCAGTGGCTCTTAGCTTCTAGACAAGCACGTGATGGTACTCCATGCTGTTTTGGTGCAAGGAGTCCATGTAGTCAATATTTGGGGTAGTCTGCATCCCTCCTGCTTGCCGTGTGATAACAAACCTTGTAAGGCCTGCCCGACCCTCGTTTGCTGTGAAATTTCAGAAATTGCCTGCTGTATGTGGTGAAGTCTGTAAAATAAGGACACAGAATAGTAGAATTAAGATGACTTTATTCATACAGTTAAGTTGCTGGAGGCAAAAAGCAGACTTTGGTCTCTGAATTAATGTGGTACTCATCCTGAAGAGATGGAAATTGAACCATGTTTCCCAACAATTTGCTCAGGAAATAAATTAAAAAAAAAAAGCCAACCCAGACCAAAAAAACCACATACACAAAAAACCAACCCACAAAACTTGATGTAACAGACAGACACTTTTCTTTTGGAACAGGATTTAGCTCTGAAAACACACAACGCTTTGCTAATAAGGAATTAATGTCTGTAGACTAAGCTAAGTAGAGGTGGAAGAAAGCAAGAGAGGAAATGGTCCCTAAAGAGACACAACCTATAAATAGCTGTGCTGAGACTGTGACAAAGGCTGTTATTGTTCCATAACCAACAAAGAACAAAAGAACCCGTTTGTTACATTTGGTAACAGTACTTAATTGATAAGCAAAAGCAGAGATTTCTGTGTAAAGCGAGCTAAGGGGAGTTTCCAAGTACCTCTCAGTTGAAAAGGGCTCCTTGCAATCAACTCTTTGTGGAAGTGTTTGTAAACTTTATTGGGTCACAAGTTAACGGGCTTCGCTTCTGTGGGTGAAAGGTATCACAACGTGGTCTCTAGTTTGCTGAGAGGCTTTTTCGTATAGGTAGGAGGTAGGAATTGAATTGCTGAGTACTCTGTAAAGTTGGCATACTCTGTATGCCAACTTGAGACAGCTATTCCATCGAACTAATCAGGTTCTAGCAAGACTCATGGAAAGCCGTGTGAGTACAGGCAGGTCCACTTGTAAACATGACTTGCCTGTGGACGTTAAACTCCAGAGGCAGAGTCTTATTTCAGGGACTGCCGCTGAGCATCTGCTTGTAGGTAAAGGAATAACACAATACCTGGTAGGCTGCAGGACCTGGGGAACAGAATCCATTCCAGTTTCTAAACAGCCTTGTTGATCACACAGCTGAGGTCTGTGATTTATATAGGGCCCATGTGGCCTGGGTGTGGGTGGTTGTTCTGGTGGAGTAGTGGAGGAGAAAGGAAAGCCTCAGCCTCCCCCGAATGTATGCTATGATGAGTCTGCTGTAATAATTATTGTATTGAAATTTCTTTATAAAAAGTAGTAATTTGTTTGTGCACCTTGTGAAGCCAAGGCCTAAAAATGTGAACTCTCGTGAATGAAGCCTTTTTAGACTGTGCTGTTTCAGTGAAGGTAACAAGCTAAGCCAGCGCAGGCCACTCGTCCTTCATTTACTTTTTGAGAGACTAGAGGTGGATAGTCTGAATGATGCTGTATTTAAAGTTGTTCTTAACCAGAAGTGGCTAACAAAGTCTTAAGGGCAACATATTTAAGTTGGAAAATTGCTAGAGTTTGGTGAAAGTAGGGAAGGAGCCTCCTTAGCACCAGAAAAAGGACATCAAATTCCACGTCTTTCTCAGTTTTGAGACTCATCTTCCCAGTGAAATGGCTGTGGGAGTTTTCCCATTGCTTTGCGTGTGGGGAAGGGGATGAAAGGCTCAACTGTCTTGATAGATTAGAACTGAAATGTTTGCAAGCCATGTTTAGTTTTTTCCAGTTTCTTCCGATAGGAGGCATTTGAAATAAATGCCAGGTGTTGGTGCATTGTGCCTCTTATAAGCCAGTTCTGGGGGATTTTCTGGTGTTACTTGTTTTTTCCCCCGTTTCAGCCTAGTGAATGCTGTTGTGTGCTCACAGCACTGCCAGCTTGTCCATCTTAAACTGATGCCCTCAGCACAGGGGTCCTCTCCCCTTTCCAGTTCCCTGAACTCTGCACTAGTAACTATTGCTTTTACCTCACAAGTCAACTAATTTTTATTCCTCTGGGACCTGGAATAGAGTTGGAAACAGAGGATGTGCCTCAGTTTTAACTTCTCTTCAACTGCAGGTCTTTTAGCCACGTGAGGTGAGCTGAAGTGGTGTATGCACTATTTTTCAGGTGAAAGGAGTTGTATAAAGTTAGTCCCAAAGATGTGACTTGCGGCCATCACGGAGAAGAGGTTTCTCAGAGGCTCACACTGAGCGTAGACCATACACGTAGTCATGCTGGTAGGAAAAAATTAGAACTCAAGCTTTGACCTGTGGAGTTCAGGTTGCTGAGAAAAATAGTGAAAGAAAGAAGCCCATTGGTCTCTTTGCTTATGGATCACTGATTTAAACTGAGATTGTTGGCATCTACCTCTAATATAAATTTCCTTGATAAGCATTCATGTGTACATGCAAACCTGCGACCTTTCTCAGCAAATTTCTCCCTCCATCTTCCTTCATTTAGGTGATGCCGCACCAGCCGTGCTTGTGCTTTGGTTGTTGCACAGCCCTTGGTATGGTTCCTCTGGTGCCTGCAAGTCCAAGTTTTTAAGTGTTGACACCTAAAAAAAAAAAAAGAAAAAAAAGAAAAAAGACAAACCTGTTGTAACAAGCAGGGTCCATCTTGCAGTAAGTAAAGCAGCTTGGTGACCTTGAATATTCTCTATGCATATAACATGTAACACAGCTGCTTTACCCAGGCTTCCAGATACTAGTTTACAGATTTCTGGGGGAAAACAAACAAGCAAACAACCAAAAACCCAAAACTTTTTTTTGTTTAAATTCCTTGAAATTCCTAATTAGATTTCACATGTTTGGTTCTGAACTTCAAGCCCCTGGACTGCAAATGAGATCTTTGTGCTCTCTCCGTGCTTAGGAGCATGAATAGGAAAAGCGCATCCAAGTCAGAAGGGTGTGTGAAGCTATCGCAGTGCCTGTGTCCTGGATGCATTCTAGGGGCCAAAAGGTACAGGGTCAGCCCTGCAGAGCAGTGAGAGACTGGTCACCCTGGCATCGATGCGGATAAGTCACAACTTGGACCATAGTCTGTGATGGACAGCTGTGACCTTAGATTTATTATAGATGCTCCTTTTTGTTTTTGTTTTTCCTTTTATACTGCATTCAAGAGCTAAGGGGACTGCAAGGAATTGTAAGACTGGATCTTGGTGAGAATTCAGTTACGTTTTTTTCCTCTGTCACTTGAAAATTGAATCAGGGGACATAATTTTTGTTGTTTGCCACTGTCTGCTGAAGGCGAGCGTCAGCATGGCTTTTAGCTGGGGGTGCTTTAATGGATGCACGTCAGCTTTGTTTCTTATGGTAGCTCCACATGGCAGAGACATTTTCTTAGGTCTCAGTCTGGCAAGGACTTCGGTAGGAGTTTAATAGCGCAGGCTGTGACTCACTCCATTGTATTCAGCAGCATTATTTACATGGGTGTAAAGTTAATAGTCTAATCTCTGCGGGATCAGTGTCTTGGAGGGGTTGGTTTTCTTTGCAGAAACAATGATAAGAAGTATTGCTGCTCAGATAAGGTATCAAAGTGTTTTATACCTGTCTTTTCAAAACCTAGTTTAAACACAAAAGAGAGATGGGTAAAATAATCCACTCAGGATAAACTTATTTAAATAATTTCAATTTAAAGGGGTAGCTTTGATAAGGCTTGTTGGAATGCTCTGCTATTTCTGTATAAGTCTCCTTGCTTAAACATACCTAAATAAGAGCAGCAGAATGAACGAGTAATTGAGGAAACTTAATGTCAAAATAATCTTCCTCCTACTGGTGCGTGTTCTTGTTATGTAAGTGAAAATAAACTTAAAATTTTTCTGTGTAGGTAGCTTTCAAATCACATGAAGAATGTGGTTGATTAATACAGTGTTCTCCCTCAAGCATGCGACAACTTGCGAAGTACTTTCAGTCACCTTATTCCTGGAAAAATGGGGGCTTCCTCCAGCAGTGTGCTGTAGGCTCTTTCAAATTTTTGAGTGAGAGAAGCAACGGGGGTACGGACGTAATAGTTGCACTGAAAAATAAGGAGCAATAATACAGCAATATTGTCAGCATCTTACCTCTTCTGCGTACTCTTGAGAAGACGGGATTTTCCCACTGTAGGTGTTTGTTCCTCATGCCTGTGTGTGTCTGTGACTTTTGCTGACCTTATTGCGTGCTCTGTTTGCACATGGAAAAGCACACAGATCTCCTAGCGGATCCTAACTCTGTTCTTCTCTACGAAGCCTTTCGTAAGGGCAAAACTAATGATCCTTTTCCTTGTTTATCTTTTCCAGTTGCCTGTGTCTGGCAATTTGATTGACCTTTATGGCAACCAAAGCATGCCTCCTCCAGGACTAAACATAAGCAACTCATGTCCAGCTAATCTTCCCAATATAAAAAGGGAGCTCACAGGTAAATATGCCTATAATACCACCTTGGAGCAACAGCATAATTGTTTTGAATTCAGGTGATATTGGACATAATTTCTGTTAATAGAGAGAATATATGGATAAATAGTTTCTTTTTGCTTTGTGGACCATCTTTTAGCAGCCGTGTCACCCTGCGATACAGTTGTGTTCATGTGTGTGTTCACCGTGAGAAATTCAGATAAAATCCTTAGTTGTGGTAGTGAAATCTGCACATTGAAAGCACTGTGTCCCAGGAAGCTTCCACGCATCTCTTGCAGAGCTGTTTCCTAGTTTGGGTTTATTGGTTGCTCTATCAACACCAAGATTTAAAGACTTCACAGCTGGAGTGTCTGTGGGATTCATGATGAGGAATGCTACATCTTGAGGCTTTACTCTAGTAGGGGAGGGCAGTAATGAACAAATAGCTTGTAATATGAAATCTGGACACATAGATCCTATAAAATGTAAAATTAGGTACTCGAGAGAATATGCGTCTCTTAAATTAAGAGGAAAATTAAGTGTCCTTTAATTCTTGTCATATTGGTTCTTCCAGCAGTGCTTCAAATAAGACGTGGGAGGCAAAGGGGACATTAAGAGCTTCTGTACACATGTGCTTGAGAGAAAGAAGCTAAATAGTTTGAAGGAAGAACTATGAAGTTTTGTATTCTCAAACATGTTTTATTTTTGCTGTTCTGCTTCACTTGAAAGGATATAACCACATGTAGGGTACAGTATATACAAGGCAAGCTTGTCTGCGGGGGAAGCAAATGGCCATCCATTGTAGAACTGATGGCAAAATCATCTTAATACCCAGATACGGCTGTTCTCAAGCCCAGCAGGGAGTCATACTGTGTGCAATATGGTAGAGGCATAGTTTCTTTCTTGTCTGTCATCTTCCTGGATTTCTGTTGTGAAAACTCACAGGCTGACTCAGTTGCAAAGCAGGTTCTGGGCAGGAATTAGTGTAAGTAGAGCAATTTTAATAGCCCAGGAGTCAGCTTCTCAGGAGGAAATGCCGCATCTCTGAGCTGGTGGATATTTGCATTTATATGACTGCACAAAATTTGACTTCAGCACCAAATGAAGACACACAAACTGCACGATGATTTGGGGCTGCTTGAAAAAGAAAAGCTTGTACAGCAATGTAACTATGTTAAGAGGAGGGTGGGGACGCATGAGACCTACTCAGTGTCCTGCATTACAGACAGTTTCATTGCCCCAGTTATAGAATGTTAAAGGTGGCTATAGACTGCAAACTAAACATCCAACTTGTCAGATGTCCTGGCTGGTGGATTCACTGCAGATGGTTGTTTAAGACTTCAGGCAAAGAAGGCAGAAAGAGAGAGGAAATTAGTGTATGAAGTGGTCTTATGGAAGTCCTTAGTACATCAAGAGACCTGAACTAAGTTAAATGTCTATATGCAACGTTCACCTGTACACAGCAATAATTTAGATGATTGCTTTTTCTGTTCAAAATGTATGCTAGCAGATTGCATTTAATTTAGGAGAGGTTTAGGAATTAAATTTAACAGCAGTCTCTTTTACATTGATCTGGCTAAGCACTAAGGATGGTGCCTTCCGACAGCCACTGATGTTAAAATCAGTGTGTTATTGCAGGCAGGAATCTTTTGGTTCTCAATTTCCTGATACTGATATTGGAACTAGGCTGGAGAGAACCTGTGATATTTAAGTCTAGCATTTGTCAAAAACCTTTCTCTGTCCTACTGTATAAACACCAAAATTGTGAAGAACCAAGAAAAGTCAAATCTATTATCCCAGCATCTGATGTTGATAATGGTTGTGCATTCTCACCTGTAGTTACTGAAGCATTTAATGGGTGTCCTGCTCATCCAGGAGAGCAGTTTCCATTGTGTTTGGCCTTACAAACTTCCTATCTGTTTCATAAGGCAATGTCAGATTAAGCCCAAATTTCATTGAGACATGGAATGGTCATTCAAGCTTTTTTTGGGATCCTTTGAGAGCCTAGCATAGAAGATGTCTTGTTACATTGCATGTAATACCGAGGTAGCTCTGTATTTTAAGTAGTGATGTCGTCAACTTCCAGTAGTCCAAGGGAAACCCTTATCACCTGGTACTTGGAATTGGATGGGACATAATCCATGGTCCATAAAAATGATACAGGAAAAAACCATTGATGGAGTGAGTGAGGGGGTTTGTTTCTGTAATGAACTCTGGGACAATAGATGATGTTCACTTGTCCTCGCTGACTGCAAAACCAAATAATGCTTGCTGGTTTTGAGATTGAAGTGCAACAGGGCGAGGATTAATGACTTCACCCTTTTAAAAAACTAAAAGGGGTAGAGCAAACAAAAAATTAAAATTGCTTGAGAAATGCAAGATCAAATGAGAACTGAAAATAACAAATCTATTTATGCTTTTGCCTGAACTATTGCACGCTGAAATACAGTAATAAATGTGTGGAGCAAGGTTAAGAACAGGTCTGGGTCGAGGAGACAACTGATGTGCGGTGTGGTTGTCATTATTTTTGGTTTTGCTTTTCCTGAAGCAAGGACCATTGCTTTCTAACAATATCGCTAATAAAGGTGTTGAATTTTTAATCCTTTTTTTTTTTTCCTCCATATAACGAGAACAGTTAGTGTAGCGGGAAAATGCAGTCTTTTTAATATGTCACTTAAGTTATACCTTGACTCTTGTGGTGATGTGCACGCACGTGCCACAGAAGGACGTAGCCTTCGTTCCGGTGAGTAGAGCCTCTGACTCCTGACTGCTTCACATCCTGCGCAGGTAGCAATGCAATAAGCATGCTGTTCCTCTGGTTCAGCTTCTGCGTGGTGCGTAAGCGTGCCGGATGTATGTACACATAGGAGAAGGTATGTTGGATCTCAGCAGTTTGTTGTCCTCAAATACCTTGCTGAATCAGAGCCTCCGTGGGAAATGTTCTCGCCGGTATGGGAAGTGTGGGAATAGATGCTCCACGGGCGCAGGGGTGAAGTTGAACATCAGCGTTGTGTTTTGGCAGCCACGGCGTACAGCAGGGGCCCTTCTCACTTGTTGGAATGGGTGTAGTAATCGGTTCCACAAATGTCAATCAGGCTTCCTGCACAAATGTTTCACAGGCTGAAATGTTGTTTGAATCACTTTGATTCTAATTACTTCATTCACATGCACAGCATGTATTTTTCCTACAGAGTCAGAAGCGCGAGCGTTGGCTAAGGAGAGGCAAAAGAAAGACAATCACAACCTGAGTAAGTTTCGTTCTCGCACTTTGCACCAATTCTAGTAATGATTTTGCCGTTAAGTGTTTGAATGCTGGTGATGTAAATCAGTGAGATGCTGCATGTACTGTAAAGTACCGGTTCCTTATGCCCGTAGATAAAATATCACAAATTCTTGTGAAATGTGTGCTGAAGTCTGCTACTGAATTTTAAACTTTTTTTTTTAGTAAACCAAGCAAATCAATGGTTATCATCAATGGAATTATGGGAATAACATTTGATCCAGTTGCTTTTAACAAATGTACTTTGAACAATTTTGCCCTTTTTTTTTTTAATGAATCTAAAATCTCAGATGCGTGCTCCATTTGTGACTTGAAACATCAGTGTCTGTCTTCAATGTGGCAAATTTATAAATACAGTTTTTGAAGGGAACACGTATTTCCAAGTTAGAAAAAAAAATTTTCAACTAATGAGCATCTTATGACTTAAAGGATCCTTAAGTTGTCCTTTTATACTTTTTATTACTAGAAGAAAGGAACTGTTTCATGCCCTGAGCTATTCAGAAGTCTTCTCCACTGCATGAAACACTAATGCGGGGACATTGGTATTTAAGTTTGACTTTTGGATTCCCAAGATGCAGCATCTGGAAGAGTACTTTAAAAAGAGACTATACATTTTGTCCCTTTTTCTACTTTGGCATTTCCTTGAGCATGTACATTTTTGTGTCTGATGCTTTTCCCTAGGAAGACGTTTGTTTTTCAGTTGAGTCCTCTGCTAACAGCAGCTAACCTGCTTTTCAGAGTCTCCATTTCTCTGACGCTTCAGCAGTCCCACATTTTTACAGTATAGGCAGAATTTCTGTAGGTATAGGAGAGCAAAATAATTTACACTGTCACTGGATTTTAAGCTTCAGGCAAACATTTCAAAGGCACTTAAAGAATCTTTGATGAAACACTTTAATATGTTGTAATTAAATGCAAATATTACTTCATGTGTTGTAATTAAGTGTGAATATTACTTGTAACATTTGTGCTCTTTTTCTTAAAGTTGAACGAAGAAGAAGATTTAATATTAACGATCGTATAAAAGAACTAGGCACTTTGATACCCAAGTCGAATGACCCGTAAGTACAATGTGCCCAAGGAGACTGTGGGAGGGGGGTGTTAAAAGGGAAAAAAAAAATATCTTAGGGGAGAGAAAGAATTTACAAATAAAAAAAAACAACCCTGAGTTTTCTTGTATAATCTTGGCACTCTGACTGTAGAAGTGTTTGAAAGTTCTGTTATATTTTTGAAGATTGTTTTGGGGTTTGTTTTTTCTCTTTTGGAACTTTCTGAAGTTTATCTTAATTTGATTTTTGTCACAAAACAGTCGCCATACCATTGTGCAGCACATCCAACAGGACCCTGCGCTTTGGCAGGGGTTGATGCTAGGGATGACTGACGGCCTAACCAGAGGCAGAGTTGTCAGGAGGGCTAGTCTCACCGAATGGTTCTTCTAACTTATTAAATATCGTAGCCCAGAGAGACAGAACCAACCCCGTCTTCTGTGGAAATGGAGGCCAGTTCATCTGGAAAGCCATCATATTTGCCTTCCCTCTAAGAAGAAATTATAACAAAGCACATATCTGTGTATCTGTTCACTGATAACTTGCCAGTGTTTATGGTAGGTTTTTTTGTGTAGTTTTATAGTTTCTAACTTTACCCAACACTGATTCAATAGCAAGCTCTGGATCGTGAAACTCTCACACTTAAATCTGAATCAATGCCCCTGTGATAGTTTTGGGCGAGTTTCCTTTATTTTAAGGCAGTCGCTCATGGAGCAACTCATAGCTGCTGTTCAGAGAGGCTCTTTAGCATCCTCCAAGGCAAGTGTTGTACAGTATCGACCTATGGGACAGGGGGATCTCTGGTCTGGTAGTCTGTAGTGAACTTTTTTTTATTTAAACAAAGAGGACGTGGGGCAGAAGACGATGTAGACAGCCTCTCTCTAAAGTGAGTGTCGGTGGAATAGGTGATATGGGAGCCACGTACCCCCGGGCTGGAGAGCCATCACACCTAGGCTGCAATGTGGTGTTTGTAGTTCGGCCAGAGTTAAGTTTAAAGCACCGAAATCTGCTGCTGTATTGGGCTCTACTCTTCCTACAGTAGCACCAGGAGGACTCTTGCTGCTTTTTGGGAGCTAAAGGGCTTCAGGTCTTTCTCTCACAGAAGCACCAGATCACATATGGTCATATACAGTCCTTTTCGTTCCCCAGCTGAAATCGGGCATCACCCGGCCAGCAAGCCCTACGATGTTTGAGAAATGTCTCCTGGAGTTTTGTTGCTGTTGTCTTGCAGCCTTACCCTAAGGCGATGAAAGGAGCCCCAGGTCCTCCCTGCTCTGCACCAGTCTGAGCAATACCTGCCCTCTGGCCCCCCCTAGTGCATTTCACACACCTCCCGTGTTCATACACTGAATAAATATTAGCCGCACGCTCCGTGTATAGGTGGTGTAGTCATAGCTGCTGATGTGGAGGTAACGACTACAAAATAAACCTCCCTCAGAGCCTTAACTCTTACTTTTTATATTGATTTCAAAGGGATATGCGTTGGAATAAGGGAACTATTCTAAAAGCGTCGGTGGACTACATCCGTAAGCTGCAAAGAGAACAGCAGCGCACGAAGGAGCTTGAGAACAGACAGAAGAAGCTGGAACATGCCAACAGGCACCTGCTGCTCAGAATACAGGTTTGCTGATAAACAAGCTGCAAATGCTCTTGATGTTGCAGTGTGTGACTGCAAGTGATGGTAACTGAAGCTTTTTTGTAGGAGCGTTGGGTTAGAAGGAACCAGCATTTTAATAAATGGTGACTAATGCCAGGAAGTCTGTAGAGATTTTTTTTTTTCCCACAGAAAAAAACAGGATACATTAGTTTAAAAAAAAAAAAAAAAGAAAAATTCCCAACGCTGCGATAAAGCGCTTAGGGCTGGTCTGTTCTTTTGGGAGCCAGACCTAAGGAGTTGGGGCTTCATGTATGATTTATTTGTTGACAGTGATCGAATTCAGTTCAACTGTTTAAGAGTATGTTCACTTCAGTTGTCTTGTTTGTGCAGGTTTTTTGACCTGGAGCTTTAGTACTTGTTTTTTTCTGAAGCCGTTCTGGATGAATGGCAATAAATGAAATCTTTGTTTTGCTTGTGGGTTTTTCTAAATTGTGTGGGGACCAATCCAGGCCCTGTCTGTCACAGAAGCTCTACAGACTTCAGCCTTCTACATCTGATCTCGTGCATCTTCTGTCCATCAGCCTCTCCTCGATGCTCTGCAGGAATCTGTTGTCTGCTTTCTGGTGGAGGGCAAACACTGCTCGCAGGACAAGTTGGGCAAGAAGGGCCATACAGGTGACGGACAGTGCCGCACTGTGTCTGCAGTTCCCCGTAGTATTTTGGGGACTGGCAGCTGACTTAATGTTGAGGCTGCCCTGGCTTGTCTGACAGCAGTTGAGAGAAGCACACCCAACATGAGTGCTCCAACAAATTTTGCAGCAGGATAGCCAAGAGCTATGGGTGTCAAGCTGCTGTCTGAGGAGCTGTGGTTGACTGTCCTTGTTCCCTGAAGCCTGTAGGACTGTAAAACAGTTCTCAACACTGAAAAAGCAGTAGGTGACATGAATATGTTTTCTCTGTGGGTTGTTGCCTTCTTAGATTCACCCCAGTTCCCAATACCCTGTTACACATAAAAGGGTAGTTAAGGAAGCGTATCTAGGACTGGGTGTAAGAACACGTAACACAGAGACAGTGATGTCCCAGATATCCTCATGTTGCTGCTCACGGGCCATGCGAACAGCTGAGCCCTACGCGCAGGCTGCGGTGTGCCAGGCTGGCCGCTGTGTCAGGAGACCCACGAACCGCAGCACCGCTAATCCACAAAGTAGGTAATGAAGCTAGAAGTACCTGAGAGTCAAGCGTGGCAGCGAACTGCTTTAAAATAGAACCGGCTGGGATGAGATTCAGCGCAGTTTTGTACTACTTGGAGCAATCTGTTTGCTAGAGCGAGACAATAAAGATGCATGACCCTTCTGCAGAGCAACATCAAGCCATGGTATTTCAAAGCTAAGTCAGATCATTTTTCTTAAGTGTCTTTCATCTTCCTTTGCATTATCTATCTGCGCTGGCTCCTTCTTCAATCAAAATAACAAAACCCAGACCCTTGAATAACGGGCAATGCATCTGGCAGCAAATAACTTAAAGTTTGTATTTTTTCCTTTATGTTGATTCTGATCAAGCACAGAATAAGAGCTCCTGCTTTTGGTATGTTAGCTGATGGCAGAAGTGCTTCCTTCTTCCACCCGCTCCGTTGGTCTTGCAGTGTGCCATTACCAGCTGCTTGTCTGAGCTTGAAAATGGAAAAAAAGGCTGTTAATCAACCTCTGTGATACGAGTATACCCCGAAACAGCATAATCACGACGGTGATTGTGATTACCTAATATAATGCATAAGTAGAAGCCAAACATCCCTCTTACTGCTGCATTTAAAAAAGGGCGTTTGAGTGAATTCTTCTGTTTGTTGAGCACATCTGTATGATTAAATGTGAAGATGGGATTTAAACTTTTCATGAAGATTCGAAGAATCTTGGGTGTTTGTGAATTCCAAACCCTTCCTTTGACTTGCCTGTGGGCTTTCAGTGCAGGAATAGGGTTGCTCGGTTTTGGCTGACCTCTTTACTTCCAACTCTACCAGACTTGTAGAGTGAGAAATGTCCCTTCCAGTGTCTCAGCAGGAAATGACAAGCATCGTATAGACATGCTATGCCTTCACATATGACTTTTTAAAAGTGTTAAGCGTATGCTTCTGGTATTTTTGTTTTATTTTTTTCAACTTTTAAATGGTTTCTTCACCTGACCTGATGCCGTGCTTGCCTTCTGTGGCACTGGCTTGAGAAGATGCCCAAGGGGAAACCTGTCTGTGGTACAGAGGGTGCTGGTTTTGACTCTGATGTAGGTTCTGAGGAGAAGTGTGAAAGAGCTGTGTGGGGAGGTGTTCACCCACCTCTTCAAGAGGCTTGTGTTCAGGTGAAAATCTGCAGGGCAGGGAGCACATGAGGTGCAAGTGCTTGTCACTGCTGGAAAGGGAGGAAACAGTTTGTGTGCAACAGAAGGAAACTGTTAATCGCAGTACACAGGAGCGTAAGATGACAGGTTTTGCTCTTTTTAAAAAGCCTGGAGAAGAGGAGGCTGAGGGCAGAGCTCATGGGGCCTACAGCTTCCTCCCGAGGGGGAGCCAAGGGGCAGGCGCTGATCTCCTCCCTCTGGTGCCCAGCGACAGAACCCCAGGGAACGGCCTGGAGCTGCCCCAGGGGAGGGTTAGGGTGGGGATCAGGAGAAGGTTCTTCCCCCAGAGGGTGGTGGGACGCTGGCACAGGCTCCCCAGGGCAGTGGTCACTGCCCCAAGCTGGGCTGAGTTCAAGCAGTGTCTGGCCAACGCTCTCAGTCGTCTGCTGTGATGGGGCTGGTCCTGTGTGGGGCCAGGAGTTGGGCTGATGGTCCTTGTGGATCCCTTCCAAATTGGGATATTCTGTGATTTTATGATTTTTAATTTGTCTCTTCTCCTCCTTCACAGGAACTTGAGATGCAAGCTCGAGCACATGGACTGTCCCTTGTTCCATCTACAGGCCTTTGCTCCCCTGATATGGTCAACAGGGTCATCAAACAAGAGCCTGTGCTGGACAACTGCAACCAAGACATCATGCCACACCACACAGACCTGTCTTGCACTACCACCCTCGATCTCACTGATGGTACCATCACCTTCAGTGACAACCTGGGAAACGTGACTGAAGCATCTGGCACTTACAGTGTTCCTGCAAAAATGGGATCCAAGCTGGAAGATATCTTGATGGACGATACCCTCTCCCCCGTCGGAGTGACTGACCCGCTACTTTCCTCTGTGTCTCCTGGAGCATCGAAGACGAGTAGCAGGCGGAGCAGCGTGAGCATGGAGGACACCGATCACGCTTGTTAGCGTATACTTGGCACACCTCTCATAAACTGCTTTGTTTCTTGATCAGTAGATTAAATAATTTACCTTTTGTAGAATTTTCTTGATTTTTTTTTTTCCTTGTGCTTCATCAGTAGCCCAGTGTGTGTGCGTGTGTGTATATATTATACATAGGAATTTTTTTTAGAATTTTTGTGAAGAAACTTGTATATTCTATTTTAAAACTACCAATGCCTCCAAAATATTGTACAGCATATGTACAGTATCTGTGAACTGGATTCGCCGAGAACTATGAACTGGTCAAATCTACTCAAAGCAATAGAATTACAAATGAAGAGTCTGTTTCTATGGGGGGGGAGGGGGGAATCGTAGAATTGTAAATGCGACCTGTTTACTTGGAAACAAAATGTAAAGTTAAAGAATGTAAAGAAACCAAAAAAAAAAAAAAAGTCCAATTTGTAATTGTATTAATTGAATAGTGCTGCCTTAAAGACACAGTGTCCCTCAAACGTTGGTCTTTACGCAACAAGTGTTTAGGGAAAAATACCCACCCTACTCACTCGGAATACAGCCTACAAAAAAGAAAAGAAAAAAGGTGTTAAGACATCCTGATTGTGTTGATTGTGATACAAACTGCTGTTGCTGAAAATTGCAGGGAGATGAGAGGCTCTTCCTCAGAGTGCCGTTTAATTTTACTCTGAGCTGATTTGGGTTTTTCCTTTTGATCATGGTTCGAGTTTTTTCTCTTAGAATTTTTTTATTTTGTTTTGTAACACGCGTTGATGGCTTGCCAACAGCAACCCGAGCAGGAGCACTGTAAGTCGGGATACACTCTTTGGACAAAAAAAAAACCAGATACGTTTTATCAGCTGGGCACGTTATGTTGTACATATCTAATTGGCTTTATTTTTTTTTTAATTGCATTGTACAGTTTATTTTGATTTGCATGGATTCCTTAGTTATCCTCAACTTTTTGTTTGAAATATATTTGTATTTCATTTGTAAGATTTTTGCCTCTTAATATTGCAACAATTTTTTGACATTTTTAAAATTCATGGGAAGTTTTCTGCATTCTTTGTAAACACTTGAAAGGAAGCTTTTATGCAGGGTTCTGTGTTTTAAGAGAGATTTTGAGAATATTTTGTATATTACAGTCTCACTTTGAAAAATGTTTTTAAACACATTTAAGGTAGAGTACAAATTTAGATTAGGTAATAAAAGAATTCTGTAGAGAAACTGAACTTACATATTTATTTTTAGTGATACAGGAAAAAGTAGTAATATGCTTGGAAACATAACTATGTAGTTAATATACCCGTTATAGTAATTTGTGTTTTATTTCAGCACTGGGGCTGACGTAAGAAAAAACAAACAAACAAACAAAAAAAAGAGTAAATTACTGTATCTGCAAATAACTGTTACTTGATAACAATGTTATTAATTTTTAACATGCAACAATGTTGTAAAAGTAGTTCGGTGCATTATCTACTCAAGTGTAGTCCTATGCAATAACGGTAGTTTTACTTGTATTATATCAAGCCTAGGTGTTGGACAGAGGCGGCGTGGCGTTACGAGCCGGGCGGATGGAGCGGGTTTCTCAGGAGCAGCCCACGGCTGGCTCGCGAGTGGCAGGCAAGCGCATCTCGTTCAGAATGAAGTGCCTTAAACTCTAGTTGTAGTCTTCCTCGACTAGCACTGACTGAAGTGTGGCATAGGAGAGAGCTTTAGGGTGATGCTTTATAGGGCGCGGAAGCGTAGCGCGGTGCCTACGCATCGCAAACACGAGCTTCCCGTTCGCCTTTGTGCTGCGCTGGAAATCACGTCGGGTGAGTGACACGGTTCGTGGCTCGGGGGTGGGCTTTGCAAGGAGACCTCGGTCGCCGCAGTGAGTGTTCAGAAATCAAATGTGAATTGGGTAGCGATGGGAGAGCCGACGGCGGCGGCGGCAGCTCCCCTGGCCTGCAGCGTGACGCGCTGAGCTTTCACCCAGATGTTTCCCCGCGGAAGGGTCCTTGGAGCGTCCCCTGCCCGGCACCGCTCCTCCCGGTGCGGGGGGCGCGGGGCTCGCTGGGGACACAGCTTGCTGTCACGGTACTCTGGGGTCTGTGTTCGTGTCGCTCTTTCCGTGGCTGTCGCTGGCTGCGTCCGGCCGTCTGTTTCCGCTTGAGCAGCGAGCTATGTGTTAGCGGTGACGCAACCACCTTTTTTAATTTTATTTCTTATTTTTTGAAGGAGGAGCTTATAATGATGCCTCTTCCCCCTCCCCACCCCAGACAGCTTTTGGGAATGTGTCTTTCCTAGGGTAGTGATGCTCCGGCCCAGGGCAGGACCCGGGAGCCCGCAGGATGCGCTGCAGCCATCGTGGTCCTCGGGCAGGGAGATTCCCTGCGAGGCAGCTGTGCTGTAGTTAGCTCCGAGACGAGGACGTGGGTACAGGCTTCTGGTGCTGCCGTTTGGGAATGGTGACAGGTAAAGAAAATCAGGGCTGTGAAGCGCTTGTGGCTGTAACGCGGGGTCGCGTTACCCTTCCCCATTAAAATGGGACAGCCCTGCAGCGTTGCGCAGGAGCGGGGTGTGCGCGCTCGAGTGTAGTAACTGCAAACCACTGAGGATACTGAATAAGGCTTTTGGTTTGGTGCCCGTGCTGGGCGTTCAGAAATTGAAGCCTTAGACTGTGGTATATAAATCTTCCAAGCATACGTGAAACACTGGTACTCGCTGATAGCCACGACTTCTGATTTTTGGCTACGTGCTGTGTGAGTTAGGGTTCAAGGAAAAACTTTACATCAAGAGCTGGATTTCTTGATAAAAGTCGCTGCGGCCCCAGCAGCCGTGTTGTGCGTTCCCTGGACGTTGTAGCTCTGGGGTAACACATGACTTGGCTGTGCCCTGCGCACTCTTCGCCCCTGTTCCCTTAGGGTACGGCCCTCCTCTGCGTTTGCCCACCCTTCCAGCAGAAGCTGCAGTGGGGACAACCCTAGGAGACGCCGATCTCCAGGCGGGTGCTAACTGGAGAGGTCTTTGCCCGTTTGCGCGTGGTGGAACGTCTGGCCGTGACGTTTTACAGGGGGATCGGTGGCAGAGTACAGTCAGCAGTTAGAGGCAGGGTTTGGCATGAGCTCGGTGGGGTGAGATGGACAGAAGTTGTTGCCCAGTCTGGCGGCGGTGTCTTGCGTGACACGGGGCTGGCGGTGGCTTCCCTGGGCAGGTGGGTGGGATACCTACCCAGTTCTTGCTTTGCCAAAGCCATGCAACGAGTAGGAACACGCAGAGTACCGTGAAGTTCTTCCTTACTGCTTTTGGCCTATGAAGCAATATTTAACTCTTACAACCTGTAAAAGCAAAAAGAAGGTACATAAGGAAAGCACAAAGCACAAAATAATGCACTTACATTTATGTTGTTTGACATAAAATGCACTGGGGGGGGGAAGCTGATGTTGATAATAGTATAAATACCTATATTTCTTGAAAAAGTGACATTAATTACTGCCTCTTGCTATGATGCTTGGTACTGTAATGTTGATATTCATCTGCTGTTGACTGCAGCAATAATTTGTGTATGGTCCATAGCACTGTAAATTATGGATCAATATTAATGTATCCAATTAAATAATTTGAACTGTTGTTCTTG
Organism: Psophia crepitans; assembly: GCA_013399095.1. Lineage (NCBI taxonomy): Eukaryota > Metazoa > Chordata > Aves > Gruiformes > Psophiidae > Psophia > Psophia crepitans. Next base: position 768,516 of record VWZZ01007698.1, on the reverse strand, counting down.
ATAGATGGATTAAAGCATTTGGTTTTTCACATATGTCTGTGTAAGCCACTCGTTTTCCATCTACGTGAACCTCGTTTTTCTGTGCATTCAAGTCCCGGCAGCGCTCCCGTGTTTGTGACTCGGCGGTGGACGTGTCCGTGTTCCTGCCCTGGTGTCGCCCAGCAGCCCCGGCTGCACCGGAGCTGTCTGGTTGTGTTTGCGTTGCGATGGTACGGCGGGGACGGAGCTGCGGATGGGACCCGCTTGGGCCGTGCAAACGCGCACCCGAGTGGGTAGACCCAAAGAGTGAGGATCAAAACAGGCGGACATGGGAAATGTTGTTGCCTCTCCCCCATCCCGTGGGCTTTTACCTCCCTCCCTTCCCAAACGGGCACCTGCCAAAGCCGCCCCCGGCTGTTTTGTCCTTTGCCTCCCACCAGCTGCCCTGGGTCAGGCGTGGGCTCGGTGGGTACCTCCCCCCCCGGCCATGCTGTCACTCCTGCCACGTCACCCACCCCACGCAGAAGCACCTCGCTGCCACCTCCAGCTGAGCTGTGAAGGGAGACATCCCAGCCCCTGCCCCGCTCCCTCCGAAACCGCCGCTCACCCGCTGCACAAAGAGCTGCTCCTGGCTTGGGCCGGGACCTCACCTCGTGCTGGTTGGGAACCAGCGGGGGGCTGCTTTTGTCTTCCCATCTTCATTACGTTCCCTGTCTCTCTGTTGCTCACATCCCTTCTGGTCTTGTTCTTTGACAGGCTCTTGCTTTCCCTGTGCTCGCGGCGCGGCGTCCTCGCCGTCCCGGCGTCCTCGCCGCCGCAGCAGCGGTGGTTACTGTGTGTTGGCTCGTGGGCTTTAAGCCCTGAACACAAACAACGGAGGGTCTGAATTTGGCCTGTCTCTTGAAAATCCTGTACCTATTAGGTAAAAAATACCTAATTCGGTTGCAATTAAAAATTACCAGCTGTCCTGCTTCTCCCGGTTTAAAACCCAACCAAACAAAAAATGCTGGTGGACTCTGCTAGGGCGGCAGTAGAACCCCCCTGTTGCCTCTGTAGAAGATACTCGAGGTGAAGGTTGTGAGTGGTTCCAGCAGGCTTTGTAATAATCCAGCACAGTACTGGGATGTGGCACTGTAGTCCTGCAACAGGAAATATATTTATCAGCAGCCTAGGATATAATTCCTAATTTGAGTTTTCAGATGTATTTTGGCTTTCCTTTCCTTGTGCCAGCGCTGCATTTTGGGAGTGAATTTCTTGCTGTTGGTGGGAGCAGCTCCAGGTTTCGGCTGGGTTGCAGGACCCAGGAGGAGCCAGAAGAAAACCTGTTGTGGGGTTAATCGCTGTGAGCAGTTGCTCAACGTGTGGTAGCAGTTCTGCTCATCGCCCTTTCTGTTCCTTTGGACAAGCCTGAAAAATTCTGTGTGGGGTAAGAAAGTGGACGTTACATACAAGGCTGCCAACGCCTGGTGGGGTCTGGTTTGCTGGAAAGCCCCGTGGCTGGGCTGCAAGATGTGGTGGCGTGGTAGGACCCTGCTACCACGGCCGTGCTTTCCTTCTGGGGAGACACACCTCGGGGCTTGGCAGCTCCTGGTGCCGGGAAGGAGACGGTGACCACACTGATCGCATCTGGGGGGGCAGTCCCGGCACTGAGGGGTGGTTGTACTCTCTTTTCTCCAGCTCCTTTGGATTCCACTCGCTTAAAATTGCAGGGGAACGGCTTGAAAAACTGTCCCTGACTTATTAATATCAGTAAGGCTCAATACGATGCTGGCTCGCAGGGTAAATGGGTGTGCTCCGACCATCACGGCTATCTCTGCCTGTGAAGCAGCCGTACTTGAAACTGCTTTGTTTTCAACTAACCTTTGGAGATCTACTCTCTTAATGGGTGTGTGTCGAGGCCGAAGCTGCGGTTGCTTCCTTTTTAGGACCTTCTCACCTAGACCACAAAGAAGCAGGAGGGCTTCTGTCGAACTCAGCAATGCCGACCATGGGCGGATGGTCTCCTTTGGGATTCCCTGGAGAGAGGGCAGCTCCCAGCCCCTCGTGCTGCCGTGCTTTCACCATGTCCCTGCCCTTCCCAGGACTGGGCTCACCGGGGCTGAGGCACCGTTGTGCTCTGTGGTTGTCGTGGGAAACGATGGTTCCTGTGACAGACCTCTGCGTTAAATGCTGTCCAGGAGTTGTGTGAGGTGATGAGGAGCCTGCCATGGCCGGTGGGATGAGCCAGGGCATGCAAAGCATCTAAATATTGATTGCTCTTTTAATGTCTTTATGAAAATCACCATGGGGGCGAGGTACACGGTGGTACATTGTGGATGCTCTCTCAAAGGAGCTGCGGGAGAGATCCGTCAATGTCGTGGTGCACCCGCTGTGAGCCAGGGGAGCCGCAGAGGCTGTCTGGGGCGGCTGTGGGGCATGGCCCCCCAGCGGTCTCCTTGCTGTAGCTATGGGTGGGCTGGCCACAATTATTTGAGAGGGAGGGCAAGTGCCTGGCTCCAGCACAAGACGTGGAGTCTGAGCTTGGTGCTCATCCCACGAGAGCAGGGCTGGGTGTTGGCAGGGGTGCGCCGGGCCCCCAGGATGCGCTCTGGGGTCCACACAGGGTTCGATAGGTGGGACACACAGCTCCGGGGGCTCTGGTCGCGCTCAAATGCTTTGCCTGCGCTCTCACCGTTCGGCTGCGCCTCTGCGGAGCTCCCCGCTCCCGCTGGCTGTGCTCCTTGCCTTTGACGGCAGCGAGAGTTAGGCGTTAATTAAAAGAGTGGGGAACAGCACACTCTTGTGGGGCTGCGTCCTTTCCAGCCGGCTGGGAGCTTTAGGGAAGGCAGGCTTCCCCCAGCGATGGTTTCTCCCCCGTGCCGGACCTGGCCGTGATGGTTTCGGCTGCGTCCTGGCGCTGGCGAGGAGCAGGCGGCGTCCCCCCACGGCACCCCGTTAACTCCAGCCCGGCCCAGGCCAGCGATGCGATGGCTGGATGTAATAACTGCTTAGATTCTCCTTTACTGAAGTTATCTATGGTCATAATCTCTTTTTTCTTTTTCCCCCCTGCTGAAAAACAGTTTCTAGAGTAAGATGTTGCAAAAGAAATTTCTTCAGAACATGTAAATAATAAAGTAATTTCTTTTTCTCTGACCACTAAAGTAATTCTCTTCAAACAAACTGCTGAAGAACTTGCACTGCGGAGAGCCCAGCTGGGTCCCGTACGGCTTTCCACTTTTCTCTTTGGAGTGATGCGTCATTGAAGGTAATGAGAAAATAAGCAAAGATTTTAGGTCTAATGATAATAGTTCCCTTTGAAAAAAGCAGGAATTAAATCAAAGCTGAATAAATGGAAAAGAATTAAATCCATGCTAGACGTTAAAAAAAAAAAATGCACCGCAAACAATGAGGTGTATTTTAAAAAGTCGCTGGTTTATTAATAATACTTTCCACCTCCTTCCCTTGATCTTTCGGTGACAAGCCTGGCAGAGGCACTCTTTATCAGACACTGAAGCAATTTAGCTGCTGTCATATGCCTCTCTTGATATACACGTATTAGTCACACAGACATTTTATGTTCTTTAGCATATTTTAGTATATAATTAAAAATGTGGCTGTCTGCTACTAAGCAACCAAGCATGTCAGGGGTTGATTGTATTCTGTCACCCACAGCAGGAGGGAGGGTAAAAAATAATAATCATGTGTTCACTTTTCAGTCTTAATTGTGCTCCAGCTCCTTTGATATGTTGTTACACACGCACGCACGCACCGGCTCCTGAAGACAGAGGCAGAGCCAGCGCGTGGGACGGGCTGGGAGGTGACCCGCAGCCACGTCACTGCCGCCAATAGCACATCGCTCCGAGATGTTGGGCTTCCAATGGGTGCGTGTGGTTCTGTGACTCTGGGGTTCAGGGTGGCTGGACCCTGCTAAGCTGCTGGTTGGCTTTCCATGGGACCGGAGTGCTAAGGGCCTCTGGGGCCCAGGGTGTCTCCCTGGACGTGTGAAATAAGCAACTCAAGTTCATGTTTGTCTCGTACATCTTCGGGACATGGTTTAGTAGACGTGGTGGTGTTGGGTTGACAGTTGGACTTGATGATCCTAGAGGCCTTTTCCAACCTTAAAGATTCCATGATTCTGTGCTTGGTGAGGTGGTACCATGTGTGAAACCCTGCCCTGAAGCTGGATAACTGTACGGCTCTGGAGAAAGCCTGGGGAAGGCTTTTTGTGTGCTTTTAGGCACATCTCCAGGCTCAAGAGGAAAAGGGATTTATTGTATCAGTTATATTCCTTACTCCTCCAGTGTCTGTCTTTCTCCTGAGCACATGCAAACACACACAGGCATGCGCTGTGTGCAGCGACGGAATAAAAAGTTTCCAGAGTTTTCCAGTTTTAATAGCTTTTATTACTTCAGCAAAACAGAAACCAGCATATCAGCACTAACTGGCATGACATAAGGAAAAAAATATAATTATAATGCTGTAAATAATTCAAAGGCTGTTTGTTGATTGCGATTCCTTTGATTCAATTTCCAGGGAGAAGGATGACATTGCCTTTACGTTTTTCACAGTCAGCAGCTGGTAAGTAACCTGCCCTGTGTCTGCCAGGGTGCTGAGACGTGACACTGAGGCTGCCTGATGATAAACTCGCTTGGTGTCCCCCATCTGCTCTTGGTTCTCCCCAGCTGACCCTACCTACCCGGTAAGCACCGCGGTGGGGAAGGAGCCTGGCCGGCCGGGTGCGAGGAGGTCCCCGGCAGAAGCTCCGTGGGGATGCCCAGGGGTCCTGCGGTATAGCCTGGAGCTCAGCTTTGTTCACAGGCAACAGTGATGCAAACCGTACCGTATTTCTCACGCCGGTGGCTTGCAGAGGTGATGCAGGAGAACCACCGCTATACATTTTGGCAGCAAGATGAGCCTTGCCAGCGTGCCCTCAGAATCTAAGAGTCCCACGACACAGGGCTGCCACGCTGTCAAGATGCAGCCCCTGTCATGTTTTGCAGCAGCGATACCCACTGACCTGTGGCTATGGGAGAGTGCTCGTAATGGGAGCGCGTCGTTCCCTTACATTGGGAGCAAAAGCTGGCAGCCAAGTTTCTTTTTTTTGCTAGTTTGAATGAGCTGAGAAAACAAGAAGAGCTCAGAATGTTAGAACTAGTGAAGGAGATATCCCACTGCAAAGATTTTTATATAGCAGGGAGATTTTGTGTGGTGCCATCAAGATGTCCCACCTCTTTTTACATGGTTTATGAGCTAGATAGACCTACTGACTCCAGCGGTCCGGCAACAGGCAGTGGTGGGACAGCACTGTGCGAGGCCGCGGCACCCCCAGGTTGGGTTAACCAAAGGAAGGAATAAATGCCACTCGCTCCCCCAAAGGAGCCAGCCTGCTCTGAACTGGTGCTTTCAGTTCTGAGCAATCACATCATGAGCACTACACAGGTCTAATGAATTCCCTTTCAAACAGAGCAATCGGAAGAGGTAAATGAGGTCAGATGCCCGTATTCTTCTTGTTCCAAGCGGCTCTGGGGTGTATGTGGTTTCACGTCTGCCGCTGTATTTATCTTGTTTAAAATCCAGCCCTGCCCGCTAACTTACGATGTCGAACAACTCCACGTGTGGGACAGGACCATCAGCTCGGGCTCACAGCTCTTGGAGAGCAGCCGGCTCTTCTTCCAGCACCGCCTTGCAGTCCCTGACCCACAGCTTGTACGCTCTTGCCAGGGTCTCTTCACTAGTGTCATTGAATATCTCTGTAAAATAAGAGCCGTGGTTAGTAGGACATCCAGCGCCGCTTCCCCTGCTTTGCTTACACTGACTCGCTAGGGGGGAGAGTAGCTCCTCCAAACCGTTTGTGAGAATCTGGGGTTTTTGTGAGCGTGTAGAGACTGAGCTTGGCGGAAACAGTCTGGATCGATGCTGAAGCGAGATCGCAGCCTGGTCCCGTGCATTGCTCCTGGGTTACGGGTTGCGGTTTGTTGGGTTTTGCGAAGCTCTTTTAAATCTTGTAAGTAAAAATGTTTCCTCCCAGATATTGCACAGACGATGTTTCGTTTTCAAATATTAGTTCTAGGCACGGTAATACATTAAACCCCTTTTGCCAAAGGATATTTAACACGTATTGTCAAGCGTAACAAAGGAATTGTTTTGCCGTAGGACACTGTTGGTCTGTCTGCCAGAGTATTGCATTTAGAATAGAATAGAATAGAATCATTAAGGTTGGAAGAGACCTCAAGGATCATCCAGTCCAACCATCCCCCCACCACCTGTTACCCACTAAACCATGTCCTTCAGTACCAGATCCAACCTTTCCTTAAACATCCCCAGGGGACGGTGACTCCACCACCTCCCTGCGCAACCCGTTCCAATGCCCGACCACCCTTTCCCAGAAGAATTTTCTCCTCATCTCCAACCTGAACCTCCCCTGGTGCAACTTGCAGCCATTTCCCCTAGTCCTGTCACTAGTTATCTGCGAGAAGAGGCTGACCCCCAGCTCACCACAACTTCCTTTCAGGTAGCTGTAGAGGGCAACAAGGTCTCCCCTGAGCCTCCTCTTCTCCAGACTAAACAAGCCCAGTTCCTTCAGCTGCTCCTCATCAGACTGGTGCTCCAGCCCCTTCACCAGTTTCGTTGCCCTTCTCTGGACACGCTCCAGGGCCTCGTTGTCTTTCTTGTGGTGAGGGGCCCAAAACTGGACACAGCACTCGAGGTGCGGCCTCACCAGGGCTGAGTACAGGGGGACATACAACTGCAGGGCTGGTTTTCCAGCACATCAGCGTGCCGGGATGCCCGCTGCCCCCCCAAGCGCCCGCTCCCAGGGGCTGCCTGGTGTCCATCACCTGCTACACCGAGGCCGGTGGGAAGAGGCATCCGGGGCTGGCCCCCGCTGTGTTTCAGGCGCTCCATCAGGGCTCTCTTGATGAGGGGCCAGCTGCAGCCACCGTGCCAGACCGGCAGCTCCAGGCCCCTCATGCACTGGATGATCTGCTCCTTCTCCTCGGTGGTGATGAGCCCCCGCGCGTGGGCGACGTACGTCATGAATGCCATGTCGATGTTCACAGCTTCTCCGTGCATCAGCGATGGCAAAACCCTCTGAAACGGAGCAAAGGCAGGTGGGGGAAAAGGTTTGGGTTGGTAAATAGTAAATAAGTAGTGTTTCTCTAAAAGTACTCCTGAAAATTGACATTTGACTCGCAGCAGTAGAAGTACAGGTCTGCTGGACGTCGGCATCCTGTGATTTATGGGTTGCAGAGGATGATCTGTTTTACATATGATTAATTGCATGTAAAATCTCTCATAGGGATCCAGGATCTAATTCTCTTCTCAGTCAAATCACTGATGAAGAGCACCATGGGATGGAGGGAAGAGCTCTGAATATTGCATAAGGTCTAGTCCTCCCGCCTCGTTCCTCAGTAGCAATTTCTCCTCAGTAATATGAGCTATGATCTCCATGCCTTTGCCTTGCTCTGTTACAGCTCATGTTAGTGATTTCTAGCAGCTTCGCTGAGGTCTGGTCATCTTTGTGCTCTGGTAAATACGGATAAGAAGCGATAACTGGCCTGCGGTCTGAATGGGAAACACAGGTGGAGGTGGGGGGGAAATGGGGCTGGGAAAGGGGTTCTTTATCCAACAGGACCAGGCTGGTGGTGCGTTGGGTGATCTGAGGTAACATGCAGATCTGGAGTTTAGCTCAGCTCCTTTTGCACAAAATTTTCATGCTGCTGATTGAAAACTTCTACCGCCGCCCCCC
>VWZZ01007698.1:715913-760794 GCA_013399095.1 Psophia crepitans | reverse complement strand
CCCCCGCCCCCTGCCCCCCTTTTTCCATCACTCTCTCTCAAACAGATGTTGCACTATAAAGTCACTCACCATTTCCAGCTCTGGGCTTATAAGGTGACCAAAATCAACCAGTCTGTCCAGGTCGTCCTCCCACAGGTTGGGAGCCAGCTCTTCCAACATGGTTTCGATGGCAATCCTGGTAGTCTGCAGTGCGGCGTCCCCGTGGTCGGCAGAGCTGCTGTAGGACTGGAACTTGGTGTCCAGCAGGTATTTCCCATGGCTCTTCAGCAGCTCAAACAGCCCTCTGTGTTTCATGAGTGCCATCTGGGACAAAAAACAGAACAGGTAATTAAAGATGATTATGTGATCCTTGTACGTGTTGTTGAAAACTTGAGTATTTCAATAGACTGGATCATAATATTATGTTATATGCTGGCAAAGAGATACCTGCACACTTGGTAAAGTGGCAGAGATGATGGGAGCACCGATGGGCAAGTTGCCTTGCTGCTAGGCAGCTCTGACCATGCTGTGAGCTTGCTACATGCAGATGGCTTGTAACGAGCTTTGGCTATTTGTGTGCCTGGCAGGAAACTCGAGGCTGTCTCATAGTAGCCGTCCCTAGGACAGGGACTGGGTGGTGGACATCCCCAGGATAACTCTCACCTAATCCTTGGGATTGCACTTTGGGCAAGGGAAGGCGGGAAAGCACTGCAATATGGGAAATAGGGGGGTTCAGAAGCAGTTCCATCGTTACGTTTTTTCACCCTCTGACTTGGGCATTAGCCCATGTCTGCAGTGGGGAATGGTGACCTCTGGGTCTCCTGATGCCTGCCAGAAACTTCCAGATATCCCAGGGAGTTCCTACTGTGCCAGCACTGAAAAATGCTGCTGATTAACTCCTTTCTGATAAACTTTAATAGCTTGAACTCTGCTTTATTAAAAGTTTTCAAAGCTCTTCAGGCACAAAACCATTTACTGTGCACTTCCCCAGTAATTTTACAAGTTGGATTTGTCTCACAGGAGATTGATTGACCATACTTGACATACCCCATGAGGCAGGTGCAAATGATCTTGCAGATTATTAATCCCCGGTATAATGAGCCTCATTCTCTGCCAGCAGTTCATTTTAGAGCGCTACAGATCAGCCTCAATGGGAAGATGTTTTCTTCCCTGGTTTTGCAGTGTCTATGCCTGGCCTTGGGTTTTGGAGTTTACTTTGCAGGGTTAACACTAGGCACTGCATGTAAGGGGTATTCTAACAAGTTTAGCAGCTGTAAGACACTATATATATATATATATATTTACAGGCTCAATGAGAGTTAAAAGTCCCCATGGAGCCTTGATGTCCCACCCCTGTTTCTATCAGGCAGTTTATACAATGCCGTAGATGCTGACAGACATCTTACCAATATTTCAGGTTTGAAAAGTGCAGCTGAACAAGTTCCTACCTTTAAAATTTCACCAAGGCCATTGGAGATGTGTCGCCGAGGAATGCTCTGAATGAAGGATCTATCCAGGAAACTGGCTGCTGGGGGAGTGTAGCCCCCGAGCTTGTTCTTACACTGCAAGAAATTCACCCCGTTCTTTGCCCCCACGCTGGCATCAACATAAGAGAGGAGGGTTGTTGGGACCCGAATGTAAGGGGTACGTCTTCTGTAGAGCGATGCAGCTAGTCCTACGATGTCCAGGCAGACGCCACCTCCGATGGCGATGATGGGTTCCGTTCGCCTGTCGATGCTGAATTTCTGGACTTCTTGCAAGATGTTCAAGACCAGGTCCATGGATTTCGTCTCTTCGGTGGTAGGCAGAGCGAGGATTTTGTGCTGAACGTTGTTCTCTTCAAAGTATTCTCTGACTTTGGAGCCATAAAGTTTGTCAACGACTTCATCTATGACAATAAAGCGCCTCAGCTTCCTTTTGCCGCTAGTGGCTAGCTCTAGTTGCTGGGGATCAGTAATGTGACCCCAAAGCAGAGTAGTATTAGAGTGATCCAGAATATTGTATGTTTCTACCACTTTGTAGCAAAAGTAGATGGGAGCTTCGACCGTCCAGGAAATGCTACCTTCGGAGATGCATTCACCTCTGGCAAGGATCAGAAAACATGGTTTGAAATCATTATATTCCTCTTCTGTGCTTTGCATGTCTGAACTAGTTTAAGGAGGTAGCCAGAGGGTGGGGAACGTGGGGTCTCCTGCCTGTGCACTGCAAAAGTGTGGGGCTGCGAGGGGTGGGATGGCTCTCCTGGGTCTCAGGGCTCAATTGCACCGGCAACAGCGAAACCCTCCCACGTCTTAGTGAGCAGCCAAATGGCTGAACTACTACAAGGTAGTGATAAATAAAAGAGAGGAATAAGGGCTGGAGCATGTTACTCATGCTGGAAGTTGAAACCCCCAGCAGAAAACCCCAGCGCAATCATTTCAGCGGCCCAAAAGGGCGCGGGGAAGACATTGCCAAATTTTTCCAAAGCATCTGTGGAGGACGCATCCTCTGCCCACTATATCTGGGTGCTAAGAGTCGATTTATTCCTGTCTGTCTGCACACAGCCACACTCCTCCATACGAAATGGTGGCTCCAGAGTGGTCCAGCTGATGAAACAGTGGATCTCTCTACGCAGAAATGGGTATGATAGAAATAGGAACCGCTCCCAGGTAGTAAGAGAAAATTATTTGAGAGTTGGGAAAGATTTCCATACTGGGGTTCTAAAGGATAAATAAAAGGCTACAGAGCCAGCATGTGGGTATCTATTTACAACAGTGCAGAACACAACCCTGAGACCCAGTTATTACTTTGGGGGGGGTGGGGGCGGTGGAAGCAATGGGAAAAAGAAGTGGCTTTTTCAGTTTGTTGGGAATTAAGAAAGGAAGAGGGGGGGGACTGGGAGAGAGAGACAGAAGGAAACGACAAAATGTGTTTTATGTAAGACTTCTACTGAAGCTGCAGTTGGGTAAAAATTGAAAGTTTCCATGAATCTCTGTTTTGTTTTCCGAACGAGCAGATGGCTCACTGGGTAATCAGATTCCCCTACATGCCCAATTTCTTTCCACATGCCTGAATTTTTCTTAGAGATTTAAATAGATGCTTCTCTCTTTTCTTTACCAAATTGCCTCTAATTTTGGCCCTAACATTTTTACGTATTAAAGAAAAATTGTGAGGGTTTTATACCTTCCAGAAAATTTCTTCTAGGCTTTTAAAATGCAGTAACAAAAAAAAAAAAATAAAAAAAATAATCATTGTGTACATTTTAATGCACCAAGTGTATACCTTTATAGCTGTACTTTAACTGCACATGCATCTGCCTCTGGCCTGTGACCCTTCTAAGAGGCAGGGTGGTTTTCAACGCTAGTTGGTGGAATCAGCTTTGGGTGCTGGATGCCACAGCTAGCACCCACTGCAACCCCTCTGCCATCCAAAAATAGTAGAGAATTTGAGGCTGAATGTGCCCTTGCTGAAGCATAGGCCAGCTGAGGATTTTTCTGGCTGTGCTTTGGAGCCTAGGTTCATTCTGCTGTGGGCTGAGGTCCAGCAGACTGCAATGGGTCGGGACTTGTGGCGTGAAAACCTGAGCGTGGCAAATGCTAGAAAACTTCTGATGTGCAAAACGGCAGTGTTCAGGAAAGCCTGCGTCACAAACGGGGCTCCACGGGCTCGTGAAAAGGAGGATCCTCTAATTAAAGGATGATTAACTGGAGAGATGTAGTATCAGCAGAGCTGTGTGTAGCCCTGGGGGAAATTCGTGTCTCTCCTGTCTGAAGCACCACTAGGTGCCTTCTACAGTTTGAGAGACGTGTTATGGTTTTTGCTCCTCCCAGCGACCTGCTGTCTTTATTTTTCCCATCTAGACCTTTAATTTAGCTCCAACCATCTCGATAAATGCATCCTTCTCCCCGTGCCTGTGCACGCACTTTTGCACACAAAAATTTCTCGTACAAAGGGGGAAAAAGCCCAAGTGCAGCACCTCGGAAGTCCCTGCGTAAGATTTTCAGAAGTTTAAAGAAATTTCCCACGTACAAAAATTGAGGCTATCGATAAAATTCCCCCTGTAAGTCAGCCAAGCCATGCCGAGGAGAATGGCAGGTACCTGTGCTGCCCTGTTGCATGGGTTTTGAAGCCCGCTTTTGGAGGGATGTACACGTAGAGGTGGGTTTAAGCCGCAACAAGCACACAAGATGGTTTTTCTATCTGAGATGGATCGCACCAGGGAGACGGCACGGTTTGGCTAGCCAGAGCCCTCCAGCACTGTCACCGATGAGCAGCGTGGGCTCCTATACTTACATTTTTGCTTCGGAGAGAGTTATCTTGTCCTCGCAGTCGGAAAGGGCTTCTCCTTTCTTGATCCGGCACCATGTGCTCTTGACTCGTACCAGCTGGAAGTCTGTCTGCTGGGGGTCCTGGGGCATGGCAGCGGGGGCCACCAGAGCAAAGGCCTCTTTTGACACCGGCATGCTTCCAGAAAGTAAAATCTCCCTGTTAGGAGATCTCTCCAGTAACTGGGTGTCTTTGAGGTGCTTTTTAAAGGCTCTAGGTGACCAGGCGTTGCAAGGGGAGGTCTTGTCTCCACAGGGGAGACCAGTTATAAAACTGAGATTATCTAATCTGGGATGCACGTTAAGGGTGGTAGGAGCATTTGAAGACACATGCAAATACCAGGATGGGGTTGTATAATCAGCTGGTTTTGTAATGCTGAAGAAGTACAATAGGAGTGCATACATTAACTTCCAACATGATGCCCTACAGCAAATTTAAAGTTATGAAAGGCAAGTTGTGTGATTCTCCATGACGACATTCAGGAACCTCCTTTGCTGTGCGGAGCCTCTGATCTGGCTGTGGCTTTAACCCACTCTTCTGGGGTGAGGCAGGAGCTGGAGCATGAGGACAGCATTGATACCAGCTGGTTAAACTTCTTTGGAGCTCACATTTCTGGGATTCTTTTGTGTTGAAGAACAGAATGATTTTTTTTGTTGTTCTTGTTAGCCTTTATGGTAGGTTTTAAAAAGTAATCAGAGTTTTTCCCCTGAAGGTCTCTTTGGGGGATGAGTTTTGATTTGTTTCCCCAGCTGCATGTGGGGCTCTGAGATGCTGAGGTTTCCCTGCATTGGAGTTGGTTCAGGATCAGCAGCGTGGTCCAGGCAATGGTATCTGAGCTTTGATGACCCTGCCTCTTGGGTCCCGTGCTTTCCTGCAATTGTCACCTATTTGTCTTATTAAGACTATGCCAAATACGCCCCACCTACTCATGGAGACCCCATCTCCCTGACATACCCTGCGGGATGGTCTCAGCCAGAGGGATGGATTCCCCTTCTCGAGGAAGCGATGGTGGGGACAGGTGGGGGGCTGTGCTGGAAGTGGGGGCAGCCGGCACCCTGCTCCCTACGTGACTGAGGGATGTGCAGTTCACCTTTCCATAGGATGTTCCAGCTGGGGCTGTCAGAGGGCCCAGGGCTCAGCTTGCCACACCAAACACTCCCTTTTCATTCAGCTCTGCGTGCTGAGCTCAGGGGAAGATTTTCCTTTGATTTCACCAGCAGTGCCTGAAGGTACGAACCCATCTTTGCCTTCTTCTTGGCCACGTTTCTGAAAGCTGTCCTTGTTTAGAAACAAAGATCAAGAAAACCAAAAGCAAGCATAAAAGCAGAGGCTGGACAAAAATGGTTCTTCGAGAGCCCATCGGACAAGAGCTAGCTCTCATTGCGTTGAACACTTATTTGGAGCCAAACTCACCTAGGAACCTAGATGTGTCTCAAAGTTATATTTGCAAAAAGGTTACAAGAATAAACTCTAAAGCCATGGGGCCCTGCTCCAGGGAGGGTAGAGACTCCTGACATCTAGCGCTCACCATCAGATGGCAAAGTGCTCTGCAAAGAGGACAGGCTGTAACCCCCATTTTACAGAAGAGGAAAAGAAAGCCACCAGAAAAGAAACAACTTGTCCAAAGTCACCTCCAAAGCTACTGGAAGGTGGATTAGATGGAGCTCTTAGCCTGTTTACCAAATACTCGTCTGAAATTTTAACTCCCAATCCAAACACAATTTGGATTGCTTTCTACAGGGACTGCAGGTCTAATGCAGTTTGTTGTTTACTAAATCATAAGATGGAATAATCTTAGGTATGCAAGGAGGTCTGTCCTCTTTGTCATATTTGTTTTGATTAATAGCAATCCACTGAGCACTGGGACTTATTTTATTTGCTTTTCTTTTACTCTTTTTTCCTGTGCATTTACTTATTTTCTGTTTATGCTTCCCGGTTCTATTCTGGGGGCATTGAAATGCCTTCTGTTTCATTTTAGAAGTTGTCAAATTGACTTTCCAATGTCCATCTGCTTGCCACAGCTAATGACTGCAATGTCCTTGTACCACCCATCCTGCAGAGGGGCTGCCGAGAGCCTTGCAGTGAAGACCTGCTCCCCACCAGCTCATCGGCTCCTCTGCCCAGCCTCTGGCTCTCTCGGCAGGCTTTGCAGGTACGTTGAGTCGGTCCTTGACTGAACAAGCCCAGGGTAATACATCCCAGAGGTGAAAGATGCCGTTCTGGTTGTGGAGTAGCCCATATTTCCTCATTAATTTGTGTTTCATCTGCATGAAGATGAGATGGCCGGCCAACCTCAGCTCCATCACATGCTTTTTAATTACTTTGCTTTTAATTCCTCACCAGCCTTTTCTGCAGGCCAGGCTAGGCTTTTGGATACCTTGGATGTTCCCACTGGTTTCTCCTGATGCCTCCTCCAGCCAGTGCATTCCTGGGACCCTTTCTGGGGGTGCAGGTCAACTGGTACCCATGTGACACAACCTCCTCCTGCTTGTTGCAGAGACCTGGCCTCTGAGCTGGACCCCAGAGCAGGAGGTGCTCTGATGTTGTGCGAGGCAGTGGTGACCTTGTAACTATGGGCCGCTTGCAGGTAATCTGGGGTTCAGAGTCCCAGAACCTTTCTGGCCTCGTGCCCGATGGTTTAGCTGGGACACATGTCTGTGCTATGTAACCAGAAGGTTATGAAATTGTCGATTATCTCCTCAAGACCCAGCAGCTTCCCGAGGTCAGGATGTGAACATTGCTGTTACGTAAAGCTAAGGCATTGAAACTTGGCGCTTCTTTTCTATTCTTTTTTCACGTTGGACCTCACCTGCTGCCTGTGCTCTGGGTGGGGACGGGCGGGTGCAGCCCCAGCCCGGGGCCATCCTCCCTGCGCAGCCTCTCCCTGGGGCTGGGGCTCTGCCCAGGTGATCGTGAGCAGAGAAGCCCGTCCCCCCGATGGACACCTGAGCACCAACGTGCCGCTCTGCAGAGGCAGCAAACCCACAGCAGCATCCTCTGAGGCTGGGGGACAAGAAGCAACATGCATAATCCTACAGGTAAACTCCCTGTGTGGGGTGGGGAGCTCTGGGAGAGATGGTGTGACAGGAGGGGACACGATCTCAGTTCTGGGTCCCCCACTGCCCCACAGGGATGGGATCTGCAGGCTCTGTGGCTTGGCAGAAGGGTGTGGAGGAAGGGTTTATTGAGGAGTTTGAGGCTGAGCAGGGGAGGTGGGTCTGCAGGAACCTGAACTGAAGGGAGGAGGACACTTCCAGGAGAAAGGGTTGGGTGGGAAGGTGGACAGTCACAGTGCTAAGAGAACTTTGGCTGTGACTAATTCGAAGAATTGGGATGCTTGTTTTATAAATATTATTTCTGCAGTTTTAACCTTGCCTCAGTGCTGTCTATGATAGCCACACGTGCCTGGAGTGGCACACAGTGAGATGTTTGCTCCCTTTTTGGGCTGTTTTCTAAAATCAACAGCTGTGTGTGGGAATCCAGGCTTCTCTGAACGGGGGGCTTTGTTCTCTCTCAGCCTGATCCAAAGCCCACTGAAGCTATTGAAAGCCTCCACTAGTCTGACTTGGGCTTTGGATCCAACTGTCAGCGGGTACCGCTTACTCCTGCCACACACAGCATCCTTTATCCTGTATGAACACAACCGTATGCTTTGCACACTCTGCCAGTGACTGCAGAGCCTCCCTGAAGGAAGCAGAGGAGCGCTGGGGAACATCTAGCTTTTCTGCTTCTTTTCCAGCACTAGAGTCCGTAGAAAACGCGTTGGCCAGTGTATATTTTCCTTTTTTCCTGAAGTTCAGGCACCCTGGTTCCTGCCATGAGCTGCAGCTTCCATACCCGGTTGCTTCCCTCCTCCTCCTCCTCCTCATGCATCTGCTCCATCCCAAAGCTGCTACCTCTCCCTTGCCATCACTGCTGATTTTGCTGCAGGCTCTGGCACTACTGATGCTGAGGCTGAGCTGATATTAAGCTGAACTCATCTGGCTCTGCTCTGGACTCCCTGCAAGGTTTAATGGTCAGACAGTTGGGTTTGGCCCATGCTGCCAGCCTGCTCTCGGCCCTACGTGGGCTGTGACATCCCTGTGCCCCGGTGCATGGCCCTGCCGGGGCTCGCAGGTGGCAGGTTTGGAGCCACCGAGAAGCCTTGGACATGCCACAACCACGCTCTTGTTTCCTTCTGCTACAGCTCCATCCATAGGATGGGTATGCATCACAGCTGGGTTTAAGGTGTTTGGGTCAAGCAGTATCACAGGGTCTCCTAGGAGGCTGCAGTTTTCTGTGCAGGGTTCCGGTGGGGTAAGGAAACAGCTGGAGCATTGCGTCGTGGTTTCCATAAACAGGATTGCCTGGTAAAATGCAATGGCTGGGGTGTGTTTACGTGCTAAGATGAAGCGGTGAGTGTTGTGATAAGCTGCCTGTAGATGCCTGAGGTGCCACGCTGTGCACCTCAGCACCAAGCTGCCTGGCAGCACGGTGTTCGTGTGGATGGGGTTCAGTGCTCTGCCCCGGCTGGGAAGGGGACCTCTGCTGGAAGTCATTGCTGGGGCTGCAGAAGAGATCTGGGGGGTGCAAGGTGAAATGAGGGTAGTCCAAAAATGGGAACCAAAGGTCCAGTCCTGCAACTTTGGATGTGGCATTTTTGCTTTGTTTTTGCCAAATCTAGGCTGCTGCCTTGTGCACTTGTTTCTGTGCTTTCTTCTGGACAGCACCTTGCAAAAACAGTGCGGCATCCTGCCCTTCCCTGGCTGAGCAGCCCTCACCCAAAAAGCGGCATCTAAGCCCAAGCCGCAGAGTTGAATTTTGCTTCTGGAGCAGTGTGTCCCTCCACGGCTCTGCACCGCCTGCCTGCGCGGGGGATGCTCTATCCCCCACACGCAGCCCCTACCTGCACCCCTGACTCCTGGCTTGAACCAAAAGTGCCTGATTCTGGAAAGAGTCTATATTCAGCTTCAGTGTAAAACAGGCTGGCTGTGCTCTCAGCATCTACCACAGAAGATGCTGGGAACCGTCCTGCTGGCAGCTGTGGTCCATTCGAAGAACTGTCACCTTATCTTTCTTATGAAGCTGCCTGAGGCTTAAAGCAGCCCTTTCCTGCCCTTTCGTGGTAGGGCTTGAACTCCTCTGCTTTGCACCTGGCAGCATTTTCCTCCTCCGATTGGGCTTTCTTTTTTCTTTTTTCCCCTTGTACACATGAAAAAAAATTATGCACAATTAGATGGGAAAGGGAAAGAGACGTCTGTGCGAAGACAGAGCCATGGGGAGACAACCAGGCGATCTAGTTTAGTGTTTAATATGGTCCAGCCCCTTTCCTAGGGTTGTGCAAAACTATGCGCTAAAAATGAGGCACTTTTCCTGCAGTAACAAAAGAAACCTTCACCGATCTTAGTGCTCAGAGTCTTGAGTCGCCAGCAGCCAGCCCTGAGCTCTGCTCTGACTTGTCAGGTGCTTGCATAAATGAAGGCAATTCTGACCTCTGCTGTTGGCCCAAAGCATCATCAGGCTGGAAAAAGAAAAAAAAAATTAAAAAAAAATTTTAAAAAGCGCAGCACTTTCTGAAAAGTATTGTATAGTTGTATAATCTTAGATATAAAGTCGATCTTGGCACGCACTGCACTTCCCCTCTCCTCGGTAGCACTTGGCGCCTTGCGGTTGGTGTTATAACACAGGTTACAGAACAGCTGGAGGTAAATCTCGCTCCCCCCCCCTTGAGTGACAGGGCATCCTTGTCTGTTGGTCATCCAGAAGGGTAACATGACTACTAATAAATTCCAACATGGATTATAAACATGATTTTTCCCCTAAATTAAAGAGCCTCAGACTGCTTGGCAAGGAGGGTGAGCAGATCCCGACCTCCGGCATCCTGCAGCCCTGTGGCGGGAGCCTGCAGTGGTGCCACTTGTGCGGTGGTGAAAATGCTGTGAAAAGACAATGGGTCGTCACGCAACACGTTAACTGGGATAAGGTCAACAAACCAACATGGTGTGGGAACAGGGTGCTTATTCCTGTATTTGCAATGAATTATGAAAGAGATACAGGCCACCGCGGTGGCGAGAGATCCACACGGGATGTAAACCACGCTATAGCTAGCCTGAATCTGCCCTCCTCATACGTCAGGTTGGGCTACTGCCACGAGCATGATGCTGTTTAGACAACTTCTAAGCTTGGTCCAGGCTGGCAACTCCCATGTAAAATGCAAAAATATTTTCTGTTCCTTGTCTCTTAGTTTTGTTGGGTTTTTTCTTTCTTTTTTTTTTTTCTCCTTCTTCATAATTTGGAAAATGAAAATCAATAAAATCTCAAAAAACAACAGAGTGGGCATCCTAGTAGCTACAGAAACACTGCTCTGAGAAGCAAACCTTTGGGGAGGTTTAGACCTTTTTCCATTCCCAAAGACAGGAATTTATTCGTGTGGTGCCCCTTGGTACCAGGGGAAGGAGCGCACAGTCTGTCTCAACCGTAGGCGGTATGAAGTGACGCTGTGATGTCCTCAGTGGCTTCATACCAAAGGTCTGCCAGCAGGACGTGGGGTGACTGGATGCCTTCTACAGTGTTCAAGACCCCACCAGAAACCCGTCCCAGGACGGTGACATGGTGCCTGCAGCAACAGCAGTTCCACATGGACAGGGCTTTGCCGCAGGGCTGCTGGGCTGGTCTGGGCCCATCCTCCAGAGGAAGCATGTCGTCTTTTCACCCGCTTCACTTGTCTGCAGCTTTTTCTATCATAGGGAATAAAATCCTGCCAGGGGCAATCTACTCCACCCCAGCTACGCTCACGGCCTGCTTGCCCTGTGCCTCCGCAATCTGGTCTCGACAGTGCTTTCGTAACGCAGCACGTGCTCCTACACTTGAGGGGTGGGAGGAATTTTTCTGAACTAAGTCTCGCTCTGTGGGACCACAGCTCACCAGGGCCCATCGTTGTGCTGCTGCCACGAGGTGATGTGGGTTTTCTGGGGTTTCAGGGCAACTCCAGCGCCATGGGCAACGTTGCTTTTGCCCTCAGGACAGGCTATCTTGATCTTAGAAATGTTTTTGCAGCCTTTGAAATGCTGACATGTTGTTGTGTTGTGCATTACTGTTTCTCTCACCACCTGAACAATCAGCCTTTGGCAGGGCCTGGCTTGTGGAGAGACGCTGGGAGATGTGCCGTGTGGTGCTGAGGGGTTCAGGCGTCGTTGGGTTTTGTGACCTGAGAAACAAGGGGGTTCAGGATGGTGCATCACTACCGCGAGCTATTGTGGCAGGCTGAAGGCAGAGGAAGGGTTAGGAAGTTGCATTCTTGCCAGGTTGTTTGCTGCATCACCTGCTTAAAACCCTTAGTTGAAGAGTGATTTTATGCCATCATGGATTTGGCACGATAATTTTTTATTTGGGTGTTTGTCAGTTCGGCTGCGTTAGGGCAGGTGTAGTTGTGTTCTGGGCGTGAGCATCATGGGCTGCTCTGCTCTGTGCACAGCAGCCTCCATGGCACGGGGGGTCTCACGTACCCCGTTAGCACGCAGGCAGCGGAGATCCTCCGTTTTACAAAGCTAGCGGTGCCTGCGTGCCTGGCCTGAGAGGAGCTGCCTGGTTTTGCAGGAAGCGGTTTGAGAAGCACTCTGTTTTTTCCAAGGAAAAAAATCACCAAGAGGAATGCGTTCCACGGGCGGTTGTTCGGTGTTCAATATTCCTCTCAGAGCTTCAAAAGCAGAGGTTTAAAAGTGAAAATGCAAGTTTTTGAAATATTCTTGTCTTTTCCCTCTCAGAAAAGGATCAGCAGTGGGGGGAAAAAGGAGAATGCAGGAGGCAAAAATTAATTAGAAGTAGAATATTTTTTCAATTTGAAAAATTTTCCACGGTTGTTTTCATATTCCTTCAAAAACTTGTATTTTATGTGGGAATTTTTTTTTTTGTGTAGGTTTTTTTCAGGCTAAATTCCTCTTCTGCTGATTTGAGCAGTTACAAAAATCATTGTTCTTCCTTTTATTTTCTGTTTCAGAAACCCCAGCTGGACTCATCGCTGAGAACCTTCTCAAAGCCAAAGAAATAGCCCTCAACGACTCTCGTGTTCCTCAACAGCTCAAGAATTACTTACAAAAAGCTCTTGATGTTGCTCTTGGACTAGACCCTTACCTGGATGCAATGGCTACTTCAAAGATCTACAGGTAACTTTGCGCTTTTGTCCTGTGATTCTATGAATACGTTCTGAGATTTTCTGTTCAGAATCTGCCATAAGCACGGGGGACAGTGGAAAGAAGAAAAATGAGACCTAACCGCACCCAAATATATAGCAAAGCGTGCACAGGCTTGTGTCTCTGTGCACCTGCGGCTGCAGGGAGAGGAGGTGAGAACAAAAAGTTTGGACTCTAAATTTTGGAAGATATTCTGCCAATCGACTATCGACTGCGCCAACGAACCCCTGGGTCAAACTGGTGCTGGGATAAATAAAGAATGAAGAAAAGCTGCATCTCTGGATCCACCCTATAATAACAGCCTTTACATGCAGCTTTTATCTCCAAGCGCTCAACAAACATTAATTAATCTGCTAACTAAATTACTCTAGTAACTAAACTAATTAATTAAACTAATTTAAGGTATCATTAATTCAGAAGTCCAACTGATACCTCATTATTCTTTTTTGAGCTACAGTATATTACCCAGCCGTGTGGGGTCTGCTAAACAATTCCCATTTATCAGTGTACGTTTTGATATGTGGAAAAAGCCAGTTCTGTCTAAAATTGACAATGTGTAAACTGTTCCAGGCTGCGGATTACGGCAACGCTGAGCGTTCGTTCTGTTGCTGAAATAATAGCTGATAGTTGTTTGACTTACGCTTGCTGTACGATAATAGCTATACATTATCTTATTAAAGTTGTTAAAGCATTTGTGAGGGGCAGAAAAGAGGTTATATGAAATGTTCTACTCTTTAAGTCTTGGATTATCTGAGTGTGGCTGACACGGGTTATGAATTCTTTCTCATTTTACTGAGGAGTAGGGGGGGGGAGCTGGGGGAGAAGGGATGGGGGAAGCTGAAATGGCTCTAAATTCTGGCCTGCAGAAGTATCACCAACCATTTCTGGTGGTTACTTTCTTCAGACAGGGTAATCTAATCTGTCTGGAGGCTATGGACTTCTTCCAGTCATCTATTCCCTTCTCTAATAGGTAGCATCTCACTTCATCGACAGTCGTTGTCCCAGACCTGGCTTCTGTGAAATAGCATCTGGAGGCACCTTGCTTTTCTCAGAAGTTTGGGAGGAAAACCTTTTTTTTTTTTTCCTGTCTTGCAAAAAAATTTTAGATTTTACACCTTTTCCCCTATTCTGCAATGAAACCTTTTTTTGGTTTAAAAAACTCAAACAAGAAACACCACCAAAATCCCCCAAATCCAACAAAAATTTGCCCAGGGTAGCTGGAACCATTTACTCCAAACTAATTGATAGACAGACACCTGGCTGGGGCCAACTAAAAATGGGAAAGATTTGGGGTTGAACAGTGGGGAACGCTTTCCCTCGGCCCCACAACCCCTTCTTCCCAAGCCCCTGTGACTGGAGCAGCTGCCAGCACCTAGACAGACCTATTGCCAAGCAAAGTCCTCTCAGGAATGTAATTTAGGGATATTTGTAATGCTTCTGGGATGATTTTTCATGCTCATGCACAAATGGACCCTTTCCAGGAGTTGCCTCTTCGTTGCTGGTTTTTATGCAGAATACTCAGATTTTGGTTGTTACCATAACATTGAAATTTCTTTCCTTTTCCAGAAAACCTTCACCTGACCATCGCCCAGGGGATGCTGGAGGAACTGAAACCAGAGTTAGGCTGCAGGAGGAATGTGCCTCTGGCTCTTTGAATGGCAAGTTGGTCAACCAAGAGGAAAAAACTTGCACTGAACTGGTGTAAAGGTTATCATGGAATTCATCATCCTCTGCTCCATCTTGAGTGGGGACAGGATGAATGCCATGGAAACGCTCAGAAAATGTGGAAAATTACCCAAAAAGAGAGATAGGAACTTCCCGTAGAGTTTGATCTTCCTCTTGTGTGAATTTTCCCTGTCCCCCTCGTACCCACGCACACGCGTGTGAGTGCTTTAATTCAGCCCCATCCCGTAGTGAGCAGTGAAGAGATCGCTGGAAAGAGAGGGAAGGGAAAAATCGTGTTGGTTTTGGTTTGGTGGTGCCTGACAGGGCTTTACGTGCGTTTGCGGTGCAGGTGGCCTCTGGCCAAGCACTGTACCTTTTCAAGTAGCAATACCCAGGCTTGTATCCCCACATAAAGCCTATTACACTAAATCTATTCCCAGATTCATTCTTCCCAGATGTTTCCATCTTTTGGGTAATATATCATCCCAGTGAAGTACTCTTATAATGTATTACACTAATACATTGTTCGAAGGACACCACTGATGATAAATTTCTTAAATGATGGTGCTGTCTAGGGATAATGACTCTAAGAGCAAATGCAAGGTAATGTAGTGATTTTTTTACACCGGATTCCAGAAAGAATATGGAGACATCTTAAAGCCATTTTCGTATGGGGGGAATGTTAAAATACGCAATATTTCAAGCACTATTTAACAAGCACTTGAACAATAGCAGCATTGATGATAAAGGTTCTACATTTAAAACCAGTCCCTTTATTCTGTTGTCTTTTAGCTGCATTTTAGATGAAATTTTGTCAGATTCTGTTGTTAAACCTTTATTGGAAAGTGTTTTAAGATTAGTGGGGTTTTTTTTAATGATCACTTAAAAGGTACATCTAATGTTCCTTGTGAACTGGGTACACATTTTAATTTTTTTTCTGTGGTTTTATTTTTAAATTTTCTTTCTTCTCTTTCAACAGGCCAAATTTTTAAGATGTTTATTCATATGATCAGAGCCAGGAAGATTTTATTAATTGGCAAGCTTAAAGGTTACAGTATCCTTGCTATGGCAGAAGAATTGCCAGATGATGGCAAAATCTTTGCATGTGCAGAAGCACCGTATCTCGGAGTGAACAGCCAAGAAGCATTCGATTGTTCTTCACACGGTAAAAAGATAAACCTGCGAGTGGGACCAACAGCAGACACTTTGGAGGTAAAGTCAGTTGGAAGGGGAGTTTGGGAGCTCTTGTGCAGAGCAGATTAAAGAGTTTCAGGCAGATCCTAACCTCTGCCCACAAGAGGCTGGGTGGTGACCCTAGTTTGCTTGCAAATATGTGAACACACTGTCACTGGAGTTATTTCTTATTCATGTGGATGTATGATGGGACAGTTCTGTCACACAAGACTTGTTTTTTCCTTTGATTAAAATACTGCACCTTTTGATCAGAGGGATCACAGGTTCTAAATGTAGGTCAATAGGCTTCAGCGGCACAGTTTTACTTGACAAGGGTGGGCTTTGTTTCAGGGTCTCTAATTCCAAACATGACAAGCTGAAGGAGTGATCTGTGCCTGCTGGGCAGGCCCGGAGAAGGACAGCTTGCTCCCAAGGACAACTCACTCCCAATGTTCACAGGAACTGGGAAAGTCCTGCAGAAGTTTGTAATTCATCTACAACCTGGCACTGTTTTCCCCAACTGGCAGCACTCTGGGGGCTGTTAGAGCCCAAGCTTCTCCCTTCCAGAGCAGTGTGATAAGCTTCAGACCTGCAAATACTTTAGATACATTTTTTTCGTTCTGACTTTGTTCCCAAGAGAGAGAAATGCTTGCGATTGCCAACGGCTGGAGGAATTTCACATTTAATTGCAGTTTATGCATCTTCAGGACATCGCTGCAGGTTCAGCACGCTAACAGGAGATGCCCGTGCCAGGTTCATTAAATACGTAACTTTCCTATTAGTAATGCAAACCAATTTGATCTGATTCCATTTTCAGTCTGGACGTGCCAGTGTGAGCTTCCCTGTAATTGTACTTGCATTACCAGGTACCATGTTTGTTTCTAAAACGAAATGGCCAGGAGCTTTCTGACCTCTGACTTCACGACCTCCAAGTTTGATAAGAAAGAAACAAAGAGCTTTGCCAAGTATATGAATAAACGGAATGTTACAGATCACCTGCAACGTGCAGCATTTAAAACCCCAGCTCCCCGCAGCGAGTGTGAAATTAATTGAATTGCTGTTGCTCTCTAGTGCCCATTCTGTGCAACTGACTTACTGTGACGGAATTAAAATATCTAGAGGCAGGCAGAGAACATGCTGTGTAGAGATTAAAGAAGGGAGCAAAGACATGAAAATTAAATCCTTAAAACAAAATGTCGCAATTGATTTTATATCCTCCGATTGCATCGCGAAGGCACATCCTGACCCCAGTTCCGCACGTACCCCAGGCTTCAAATAGCTCTTGGAGCCAATGGAAGTGGAGGTGCTTGTGTTTGGCAGGAGAGATCCCAGCACTGGGGACACCTCTCTACGCGGGATTTCTGCACTGGACTCTGAACTTCCATTGCTTGACCCGGCAGATAGTTTGTCGTTGATCAGGGAAATCCAAATTGTCCTACAGGGCCTCTATGTCTTTATCCACAATGCCTGTAAATGGTGAAGTGGCATGTTTGGTGGCCTCTCTGGTGCCTTTGTATTTTGGGCTCATGGAGGCTTGCTGGGCTGGATTGGAGTGGGAACACACCTGGATGTGCAGAAGAGGCTCATATCTATCGTATGATACATAAAGAACACTACCTGGCAGGAAAGTCCTTTTCTGCTGTGAGAAGCTGTGACTCGGAAAGTCCAAACTGCCAGAAGTTGTATGATGTACTCTCACTTCTGGTGTAAAACTAGTCCACCCAAGAGCTACATTCTAGCCTCAGGTAGAGGGTACCATCCAAATGCTGCAGGATGTGTCCAGTGCTGCACCCACATCTGCTGTCAATGCCCTTTATAAGGAAAGCTGCCAGTCGTTGCAGCAGTTGCCACGAGGATGCAACACATCTGTGCAAGCACACCTCAGACAGCAGGGCCTTTGTGGCACCCACATGGCTCTGGCTCTTCCACCTACAGCTACAGCTCATGAGGGCTGCGAGTGAGCGGAGAGCAGTGCAAAGGCGGCACATCAGTCCGTAGCGGCACCTTGGCCAGGCTTTCTGAAGCCTCTGGCTGCTCCTTAGCACTATTGCACGGTGTTGGTGGGTATGGCCAAGTTCCCTGTTTCTTGTCCCGAATCATCATTTGAGCTGTCAAAGAATGCTAAATACTGTCGGGAGCTGCAAAGCTCAGGTACACAGTGGGGTTCACTTGGTACCTGAGGGAACACTGGAAAAAATCCACCTTTCCCACGCACGAGGGATGGGTTGCCAAGCTAGGCTGGGTTCCCACCAAAGCATGTAGCTCTCATACTTCATGGCACAAGCCTCTGTGCCTGGTGACCTCAGTCATGTTGACATAATCTTTTGCAGTGTGGAGTTGGGGCAGCCTCTCCTTGGGTTCAGGCTCTGGTACAGGTGCTTTTAGTGGGAATTAGCTACCTTTTCAACATGCCTTGCCAGTGTCAGCTGTGAGCAAGAGGCCTGATCCTGCACAAAGAGCTTCCTTTAATTCCCAGTGGACTTTTGGTTGAACAATGGATGCAGGATTGAGGCCGGAGGGAATACAAACTACCAGGAAATTATTTCCACCCATGATTTTGATATTTTCATTTTAAAATAGAAAACACAACACAAAAAATAACACTCTGTTTGCAGCAGATCCTGCTGATTGCGGGGCATTGTCTAAGCATGTTGGAGACTTCTTTTTTCTTTTTTTCCCCTCCTTTTACCAGACAGAATAGGTGAAGAGGTTGAGCTGCAGATCTCATTTCTCCTGTTTTGCTGCTTGTGAAGTCTGCCAACAGAATCCACCTTGACAAAGTCAAGGACTCTGCGTTTAATGTTGAACTGAGTGAATAAATTATGCATGAAATTGTGTCGGAGTCTCTAGTGTGCAGAATTGCTCCTTTTGATATGAAAGGTTAATTCAGAAAGGAGTCCAAAATAGCTGGAAATTGTGGGGATAAGTGGATAGTATTCACTGTTGTGAGCTGTTATTGCTAGAAATTGCATTCCCTCTCTAGCTTCCCTAGAGATTTAGCTTTGCCGGTGAATATAAACTGTACTCAATAGAATAGCATTTAGGAGTAACAAGAGTGTATGTCCACATACAGTAAAATATTCTAATGGTGTTTTAAAAGGAAGCTGTACTTTCTCGTGTGTGTTGTGTACCCTAAGGATGGATTGCTATTACATTTAGGTCAAGAACAAGGCATAGGGAAGGTAATAACTTTTGAGTACATCTTTATTACAAATGTGCTGACTGTATGATCCATATCAAAGCAACTGGACAGTCATTTTTTCCTGATTGAGTTTGTGTGTGCCTTATGAGAGAGTGTTGCCTCTGATCAGGACTGCAATCGGGTTTTCTCTGAGCTCTGGCAGGAGATTCATTCATGTTTTTATTCGGGATGTCCTCTCCCCGATCTTTTGCTGTATCCGTGATCGGTGCTGCTGTGCCCTTTCTCGTGCCAGCTTGTGGTGCGTCTCCTCTGTGCAGTGCAGTGCTGCAAGTTTTTTCTTTTTTAATCCAAAAGGAAGTTAATGACTCACTGTAAGCAAAAGCATTAATTTTAGCCAAGTTTGCTCTGAAGTAAGACACTTCTTGTTGCCATCTGTTACCGTCTATGATGCCTCTGTAGCAAGGAGCAGGGATTGCACTGTAAACATTCAGGAAATTAGTTTCAGTGGGATATTTTGCAGACAGATTATTTCCTTCTGGATCTCGGCTTTCCTCGCAGTCGGAGACATTTGAGCTCCGTCTCTCTCCTAGCAAAGGACAAAGGCATCTCCAGCGTGCTGTGAGGTCCCAGGCAGGGCCTGGCCCAGTTTGCTCTGAGAGGAGAAGGGTAGTAAATCCCTCCTCTTAAACCCCCTCATTCATTTTGAGAGGGACAGCAGTTCTCCTCTCCATCACTGCACAGGTATTTTCAGTGCTTAACTCTGCAGTCAGAGCTACCACTAGAGCAGCTTTTTTTTCTCTTTCTGACTGTCTTGGCTCAGCAGCAGGTGCTGGGAGTGTGAAAATCCTCTCCAGTGTGGTACCCTGACCATGGGGACAGCCTGTCCGGGTGCCCTGTGATCTGCTAGCCAAGGAGCTCCAGGAAACAGAGCACTTTCCTGTTCCAGTGGCTGTTATCCTCTTGTATCAAGGCTGCTCCAGAGGTAAAGCTGGGTTCAAAGGATTTCGTGGATTCTCCTTATAGGCCTGGAGCTGTTTCCAACTAAACATGGAAAACCCAACAGCAGTCTTGAAGCTGTGGAAACAAGAAGTTTAAATGATGGCAGGGTCGTAGTATGAGCTCCAAGGCAGTGATTCAAGCATTTCGCTAGAGATGTCTAGTACTAGGTATCTAGAAGAAATGAAAGGTGTCCAAGTGACCTTCATGGCTGGCTGTTCAGGACTTGATGAACTCAGCAAAGAGAAATGCCTTCTAAACAGTGGCTTTGCACATCCAGGCAGTGCAAGGACAAGACAGGCGTGTGCTGGATACACATACAACACAGGCACCCTCCTGGGATGAAAGCTGTGAAGGTAAAAGGTGGTTTATCTGTATCAGAAGATAGATAAGAAGGAGATAAGCTGTCAGCAGGTAGACAGTACAGAAAGAGGGCTGAAATGAGAAGCCCAGCTAATATCCAGAGCGCTACACAACCCCATATGGACCTAATGAAGTCAACGCATAAAAGTGAGATTCTTTTTCATTAGGGAGCCATACCATGGAGCAGTAGTAACATATGTTCAGAGATGGTCACATCTGCTTCTGAATGTCTGCCCCCCACCTCCTCCACCCGGGAAGGTTACAAGTCAGAAAGGAGTGATAAGTCATGATAATTACTTGAATTTGGCTTTGGATCTTCTCTCTGGGGAATGAGACCTTTAATCTCTCTTCCTGATGGACTCCTCCTCCCAGCTTTCATCTACTGACCCTTCCTGAGGTATCCGCATTGGACAGGCTGGCTGAGTTGTAACCTGATGTAAGATGCTCTTCCATGGTAGCAAAAATGTTCCTGCAGTTTTCCCCCAATACAACTCAAGAGGTAACCAGGGCAAAATTTTCTTACTGGTGGTGAGATGAAAAGATGAATCCCAGGAAACCAGATGTCCCAGTTTCTGCTACGTTTATTATAAACCAGCATATATTTGGCCTTAAGGTCTTCTTTCATTACAGTGTAGTATCAAAAGGTGGCCTAAATGCAGACTCAGGAATGCTTTTGACAGAGTTTTTGTGCTATCGAACATCTGCAGTTAAGTGTGACTGTCCAGGCTTTCGGGCAGGCTAAATTTCTTAACCACTAACAAGCTCGCAATGACACCGGTTTGCACAACAGAGTAATTCAGAGCTTCAATGATCCACTTCCCGCTGTTTCCTCATCTGAATGATGCACTCCCTGCTTCAGAAAGGCTCCTGAAATCTCTGTTTGGGAGCCATCAACCTCACTCCTGAAAACAAATTAGTTTTTCACATTCTGCTGCCATTTGTTATTGATGCTTTCTCTTGTTATATCTCAGGGGATCACTCATCACTCATTGCGCGCGATGTCTCCAAACACAAAAGGGAAATCTGGACACAAGAAGTACTGTTAAAAGTTGTGGTAGAAACAGTGAGTTCTGGAAAACATAATTGTTTCTCTTTTCACTCGAAATGCCAAGACTTGAGAGCGTTTCTGCTTGCCGAGATAGGTGGATGAACCGTTGTTTCACTGCAACGCACACAGATGCAGTTAAATAGTCCCAGATGGAATCTGAAATATTCCGTAGCAGCCTCTTGGGCAGCGAGTGCATTAACTGCCACAGGAGAAGGCTGTAAAGGCTCCCATCTGGTCATCCATCAACACTTTTATACATTATCATCAGCAGCCTGCTTGGAGGGAAGGTGTGCCACATTTCTGAAAATCCAATTAGATGATAGCAGCCAGTTCTTTTTATCCTCTCTGTTGCTGAGCCATCCAAAGCATTTTTTTTTTTTTAAGATTAAAGAAACATCATTTTCCTTCATAGGAGCTGCTCTGCTTTATCTCTATCATGACCTCTTCTTTTATGTGCTTTACAATTCTATTATTAATTGGGATTTCAACCATTTTCCTGCTACTGAAGTGGGACTCACTAGTTTGCAATTCCCAGGATCAGCTTTTTGCGTCTTTTTCCCAGACTGACATAATTGCCACTCTTCAATTTGTTGATAGTTACTCTTTTGAGAAGAGATAACTTATTGCAGCACCTCATCTGCAGGGTTCGATGCAGGTCCTCTCCCTTACCCTGATGGATCAATGTGCTTTGACTGTAGGTACGCAGAGGTTTCTGCTGTGACTCTCAACACCACAAGCTGGGTTGAGCCATCCTCTTTTATGTCCTGGTTTTCTCTGGGAGGTTTAGAGTTTTGGGCACCAGTGTTGCTGAAGAATTGTTTGCAAAACCTAGAAAACACCCAAGATCTCCAGAAATAATTCTAGCAACGTTACAGGGTTCCCTCTGCTTTGGGTTTTACATAAAGGGCGTTTTAATGGCAAGACTTTAAATTTTCAGGTAAATAATTGGTGTTTTTTGCAACGTAATTTTTTCCAGGCATTACATGCTGAGGACGAGCACTTTGATATAGTCTTTATTGATGCTGATCAAAGGAATGCTGTTAACTACTACAGCTTTGTCATGGATAACCACTTGCTGAGAATGGATGGAGTGATCTGTGTAGAGAATACACTCATGAAAGGACAAGTCTACCTGGAGAAAATATCAGATGAAAATGTACTAGCTGTCAGAAAATTAAATACAGTGATTAATTCAGATCCTCGTGTTGAGCAGGTTAGTGCAATGCAATTGGTTAAGGTGCCCGGGGTACTGTATCTATGGATTTTGCAAAGTGTTCTTTAAAATGTTTCTTTTGTTGGTGCCATTAACCAGAGGACCTGAAATGAACTCAAATTTTATTATAATTCACCTCACTTGAGTTCTGTGTATGTTTCTATATTCAGAAATGGTCCCTACTCTCCTTCTACATTATATAGAGTGTTAAAGGCAAGATAAAAGTGGAGCACTTAAGCGTGAATAATCAGCTCTACCGTACATCCAAGGAACGGCTGCTCCGCTTTAGAAGCTCTAGAGGCTGTAGGGCATCACCAGCACAACAGGAGTCAACAAAGTCCTATACCAGCAGAAGAAAAGAAGAAGAAGAAGAAAAAAGAAGCAACACGATGCATAAACAATTTTCTGTAGTTTTAGTGGCAAAACTAGACTCACATCCTCCAGGGCTGTAAAAGCAGACATGAATGATTCTACCCCATGGCAGTAGCCACCAGCCTACAAAACTTACTCTCATGCCATGACTGCGTCTGGGTGGCAGAGGGGCTGTTGTGGCCAGGGGGAGCCAGGACGCCCAGATCCCTGCCTGCCCTCTGCCCTGTAAGGTTGGTCCCATGGTGAGACAGGTGAGCTCTGCCACCTCCCTCCCTGGCACCAGTCCCACACTTCCCTTGCCGTAGAAAAGCTGTCCACAGCATAGGGGTGTGAGGCTCATGCCCAGAGGGTTTTGGTGTGTGCCTCATAGGCTTAAGGTCCTTGTCTATCTGCAGGTCACACAGCCTCTATAGGTGCCTCCTGTGATTCTGTATTTATTCAATCATCAACACAACTATCAGCTATGTTCCCAGAAGCAACAGCTTTTCTTTGTAGAAGAGGGAAAGATTAATGACAACTTTCCATGCCCTGAATCTTACTGTTAGCCATGTAATGCATGTAAATAGCATGTTGTTTCCATATCTACCGTTCTGATGGTTCGATATTGGCACTGAGTCTCCAACACTGAGTGCAGCTTTCATACAGTGTGATAATGGTATCAGAGAAGGTAGGTGGAAAACCCCACTGCCATTCATTTATGGGTGCAGGACAGATGTTCCAGCAAATGCTGAGGAACACCAAAGTATTGCTATCGTGATTACTGAGCTCCAAGAAAAAGACTGGAATATCCTCATGATAGCATTAGCCAGGCAGTGGAAACCCAGAAACCTCAGCAGCTGGCGCTAACTTAGAAAACAGAGAGACAAAATTGCATTTTTTTTTCCTGGTGTTTGTGGAAGCCGTGAGTTTGGAAGAGGAATGTGAGCAAATACAAATGCCTGACATATTTGTGTTGAAAGGAATTTCAGCTAAAGAGTAGGACTAGGAGAAAAGCTACCATGGCCTAAAGAAGGAAGGACTACCCTTGCCGGTGGAATCTGGGTGCTGAAAAGCCAGGTACAAGCAGTTGGGAGCTGTTTGTATATGTGTTATATTTGCAGATAATTTTACCTGTGCAGAGTGGACTGAGCATCATTCGAAGGAGCCCTGTACCTCCAGATGCGGTGGTTCAATCCAAGGTGTGTATTTCCTCTCTGTGAGCACTTCTGTGAAAATTTTGACTCCCCAGAGAACAGTAACAAAATAATTTCCAGGAGTTCGGTGGTGAGAGCCCAAACTCTATGCTCTGTCATGCTGTGGTGCTATGCAGCACGGACTAACCAGCTTAGGGCTTGGGACATATTGGCCTCACTAGTCCAAGGTTATAATAAAATAACTAATTCCTGATTCCTTGCAAAGTCTTTTGGATCAGCCAGACACATCCCTGGAGCGGTTGGCATGCTGCTCGCTGGGTGTCTGGTGCTCTTCGGTCCTCCCCATGCAGGGGAGCGTGGGCAGATGGAGCTGGTACCCAGCTGTAATGAACCAATACAATATTTCTGAAGTAGCTTTTTTTTTTTTTTTCTTCTCCCCAAAGGCAGCATGTGATGCCCTCCTGTGCTCTCAGAGCTGAATATTTTCATGGTCTTAGATTTTTCTTGTCCTGTGGAAAATGAGGTGCTCTCATTTTTCTCCATTTTATGTAGTGGACATCATCCAGCTGTAATGAAATTCCCATCTGGAATCACAATGGCCTCACTCAGTAAATCCAGGCCCAAACATCCTGATTGTTCTGCAGTTTCTGAGTGCTCCCAAAGCTACACCCACTGGTAATTCCTGGCATTTCAAACCCACTATTTTAAACATCTTGTATTTTCCATTTTGATTCCAGTCAGGGGGAAATGCTGTATGGCAGCTGATCAGATGACAGCTTGGTTTAAGTTATTGGCTGATATCTATATTTGCGCACCAGCCTTGTGGAGATGTTTTGATTTGCACTCCACTTGAGCCAAATTGTGTCTTTGGGAACTGTTCTTAGCCTCTGTGCCTTCCTGGAGACAGCTGAGCCTGAGGGTAGGATTTGGCCCTGGAGGTGAATAACCTGAAGACTTAACTGGTCATCTTTTGAGAGGTCATGCCTGACCCATCTCTCATGGAAAGCCAGGTCAAGAAGCACCATACCCAACTCTTACGTATGTGAAGAGGTTGTTGCATTTATCCGAACCACAGCCCTTTTTCCTCCATTGCCTCACACCTTAATGCTCCTTTCGAGACTAATATCTGTGGAGATAAGGGTGCTTTTGGTTTGAATTAGTCATATCTTTTGCATTAAATACTGGGTCAAGAAGACGTGGATCTTGTGTGCGCTCCCACCACACTGTCGCAGGCAGAGTCCTTCATAGCTACCACGTTACTGAGCTTTGCACCTTACTGTACGGTGTATGTATGTTTTTGTTTTAGAAAGAAGTGGTGACGGATGACGTCTTCTGGGGTTATAACGGGCGCCGCATCCTTGACCGGCTGCGTTTGGATGGCAAGGTGGCCTATGTCACAGGCGGAGGGCAGGGAATTGGAAGAGCCTTTGCTCACGCGTTGGGGGAAGCCGGTGCTAAAGTAGCCGTTGTGGATCTGGTCCTTGCGAAGGCAGAAGCAGTGGTGTGTGAGCTCGTCCTCAAAGGTAAGCACAGGACTGACCTGCAGGTCCTGCTGTACGTGACCTGATGACAAGTGCTGTAACGGGCTGCTTTCCTTGTTCAAACCTGAGCCTTTCCCTGCAGCGCAATTACCTTCCATCCAGCCCTGTTAGGGAATAGCTTAGAGCAGAGGATTTTCAAACAGCAAATACGTGCTGTGGCCACAAATCTTCTCCTGTGCAGGTTGGATGTCAACGTTGTCTCAGCAAACAGTCATGGATATCACATCATCTGCAAGAGTTATTTATCAATACAAACGCAACTAGAGAGGGAAAGTGATCCAAACAGAATCCCTTGTCAAGAGTGCCCAAAGGAAACACAGCAGGGAGCCGTGACTGATGGGGACAGAGGAGGGCCACCTCTTGCAAATGAGATCTGTATAACCTGCATTGAACAAAGGGAGGTGGTGTTCCTCAGAATAAATTGTGCAGCAGCCAAGGCACCTCAGGCTCCACTACAGATGGATGACAGACATGGCCCATGAAATTTTTAGCACATACCCCTCCCTGGCACCTATTCCACACCTGATGTCCGGACCATGAGCCAAAACACCAAAACAGGGTATAGGTATTGTCAGTATAAATCTCTCACGGTGCCCTCAGCCTGAAGCAAAGAAATTTTTCGAAACTCTCTTGCATGTTCTTTCAAACATGCGAGATCAGATATAGGAACAAAATACTAATAGACATAATGACAAAAATCCCAAATAAGAAGTAAAATCCTCTATGAACCACTTCCATTTTAGCAGTAAAAAAACCTGAAAATGTGACATAAAATTGAATTTCCCTCTGGAGTAGTGCTAAACTGCAATTGTAAAGGGGAAAAAGAAAACTGGAAATATAATTTTAATGAGAAAAGAAAGGAAGTTTTACTCATTTTATAATTCCTTCTGTGAGATTACAGCTGAGCCTTCTTCAAAGTTCAGTACTTCATTGCCTCTAAAGACAGAGCTTTACCCATGAAATTTTCACATTCCCATTTGCATAAAGTCACCAGTATTTGTTTCCACTCTGACTTCAGAAAGGGATCGGACCGTTGGAAACTGTATTCTCCAGCAAAACCAGCCCCTGCAGATGTATTTCTACCAACTTCCTGAGGAGGGAGCGAGAGAGAGTTCAGTTCTGGTTTTGATACCATCCTGAGCCTCCACAGAGAACATCTTGAAAAGTCTCAGTTTGTACAATCCCAGCTCTAGTAAGCAGGAAACACTTTACACTGAGTATGATTTGGTTAAAGCTTTGATTGCTGATCTGATCCCAAATAATGACCTGGAATGGAAAGTGTCCAGCTCCTATAACAAATTCTGGAGTCATCCAGTCCCTCCTTCCCCAAAGATTTTCATTTTCTTATGTGCTGAAGCCATATGGTCTTGGCACAAAGTAGCTGTGCCCTACAAGTTAAGTTGCCCTTTGGACATTTTCTCACGGTGAGATCCTGCATATCAAGTAGAGCTATTCAGATACAAATGGGCTACTTGATAGAGCCATGAGACTTTGGATGACAACAGCCTATCTGAAAACTAACGTAAGTTATCTCCAGGGCATTTTCAGTAGGAGTTAGATCATCCATCCTTCAATGACTGCCCTACATCTCTGCTCCTTCACCGGTGGGCTGTATGCCCAGAGGAGGTGTGTGTGGGTGTTACAAAATGCAGTCAGAGAGGTCACAAGGCATAGCAAATATTATTGCAGTCTAAAGTAAAGAAAATCTCGCTTCTCAGTCTTTACACATCTTTATCCTTTGAGGTCAAATATTCTCTATCAACTTGACCAGTGCAGCTGGTCAGGGCACATCTATTCCATCTCATGACAGTTTTTGAGGTTTCAAATTTATTGTCGTTCCTTGTTGGAATGAAACCAGAACTTTGTAGTGCTTTTGTGAAAGGGAATTATATCCAAATGCCTGTTTTTGGAAAGGATCTGAAGAGGTCAGGTTTTCAATCTCTTTCTCTCCAGAGGTAACTAGAGAGTCTAGCCTGGACCTCAGAAGCTTTCCCTTGAAATCTTTTGTTGAAATCAGTATGTTTCCATGAAATGTTTTGGCTTCAAAGAAGTAACGTACTCTGTTGGAAACAAATTTTGACAAAAAGGTTCAGCTAGCCTTACTCTCAAAATACATGAGTAAATTGAAGCAATTGTAGTATTAATACATATTTTTCCTGCTATGTTAAGCACAAAGGAGCTGTGACACCCTCCCTCCCCCCCCATGTCCCCTTTTGGTTGTGGATCTCTAACTCAAAGTTAGAAATGTAGTGCCCCAAGTCATTCCCATACTGATACTTTTTCAAAACATTTCGCTTAGCTTTCTTAAACCTGTTTTGCTTCTTATACCAAGGAGCCCTTTACTGTCTTTTGGGATGGTGCCATCATTTCATGATAAGTTTTAAACATCAGAATCTCTGTGATCTCAGTTTTAGCTTTGTTAGTCAGCTCGGGTATATGTCCCTTGGCTACAGGGGTCTTTGTTTTTGGATCCTGCGTGAATACCTTTTTCAACAGTTGCTAATGGATCCTGACAGAAGAACCAAGAATGATGAAACATAACCAAAAAATCCTAAGGGTTACCTTCCACCGCATACCCCTCTGTCTTCGGGGGGAATTACTGCCTGTACCTTAAGGGAAGAATTTCTCTGATGGGATTTTTAAAATGTGCATTTTTACTGTAAACTATGCAAATGCCTTCCCCACAATGTCACTTCTGATCTTCTTGTCTTTATACAACGTATTACTTCCATTTTTACCGAGAGACCAAAGATGAAGCCTGTGGCAGGGGGGACCACCCGTACATGTCCCCTGCAGAAGGACACCTCGGACAGGTTCAGCACATCAATGCTTCTCCAGCACAGAGCCACTGGGCTCCTCTCCTGCCCCTCTCATCACAGAACTGTCCCCATGAGCATCACAAAACTAGACTGAGGACTGTAGCGATGCATTGGTACTGTCATGCATGTAGCAGCGCCGTTACGCCTTTGGTTTCTTACCTTTGGTTAGGACTACATATTTTAAGCTATTTTTTCTTGGTTTATTTTATTTCTTTTTAATTTTTAACAGATGGTTCGGGGGGAACAGTGGAGTGACATAAAGTGGTTGGCTGTCCCCCTCCCCCCCCACCAGAGTGCAGAGATATCAGCTGAATTGATTAAGGTCAAGTGTGGGACTCTGGTTTGAAGTGAACATGCCTTCACTGCTTCTTCTCTAGACGCTCACGCGTGGCACCTTTTGTCTTGTTTTTATGAACTATCATATAAGATGAAGCCATAAATGGGGTGAGAGTTGGAGGGCAGGTGAAGAGCCTCATTCTGTTACCATTAGTAACACGCTTGCACCCATTTTGTCTGTAAATTGAATAAGAAAGATTGCAGCGGCTCCCTGTACGTTACATGTCTTGATAACAATTAGGAGGAGCAACGGGGGCTCTCTGGCTGTTCTTATTCTTTCAGCGTATTTAGCATAAAACCTGTGATAAAATAAGAGGTCTTGTTTCGTGGCAGAACGTGCATTCATTTTTGTAGGTGGCTGTATTTTGGGTCTGCCCTTTTCTCTGTCGCGGAAAGCCAGGGGACTGTGGCATAGCTGAAGGTGAAAGAGGACATTAGCTCCCTTGGCCTGGCGTGGGGAGCACCCCAGACCAGCATCACCTCGGGGTGTGTGCTCTGGCAGGCTCCTGGGGGCACTGGAGATCAAGAGGAGCTTTTTCCATCCAAAAGCCTCTTTTTCTGTAACTTCCTTCAAACATCATTGGTCAATTACTGCTTTGCCTTGCCTTCATGGAAGCCTCCACCTCAAAGCCTCCTTTTGGGAAGAGTCTTCTCCTATTCTCCCAGGACAGGTTTAAGGCTCTTTTACATTTCTTTTTTTAGAATGGTCTAAAACAGGGACTGATAGGGAATAAATTTTCCATTTAAATAGGAGTAAAAAAATCTTCCTTTAAGACCTGTAACTCCTGCCTGCGCACTGTTTGCTTGCAAGCTGCTGACCCATGGTCCAGCCCCAGTGGCTGCCTCCCTCCTTGTCAGTTAAGACCTATTTCCACACAGCCCTTGCTGGTGTGGCCTCGTTTGGCTTTCAGGATGGGTATAATTGCATTGGCATCAGGTGCCTCAGTAGGCTGCTTATTTTGTTTAGTTATAAGGGTATTTAAAGTTGATTTTGATAGTAAATTAAATAAACCTATTTATGGGTCTGTACTGGTGCAAAAGTCAATGTCTGGGGTTTTTTCCCTAGAAAAAAACTGGTTTTTTTTTCCTTTTTTCTGTGAAAAAAGAAAGCACAACTTTTGCATGTTTCAAACTGAGTAAACCTCTTAACTTCTGAACGTTTGCGTTATTCTGGTGGTGTGATTTGCAATAAGTAAGGCCAGGCACCGTGACTGCCGTACCTGTGAACCTGCAGGTATTCCCAGTTAGCTCCCACCTAAAACCAGTTTGGTTTTGTCTGAGGCTCCCAGCTGTCTGGATGCTGTAGTTCACCCAGAGAACGTTTTTTTGGACAGAGTGGTTTGGTTTCTGCAGCATCCTGGGGGAAACTGGCATAAAAACCATCTGGATTTGAGCGAATTCAAGAGTCCTTTGCTCTAGCTTGTTCCCGAGCTGTTACCATCCACCCACGAGTGATGCTCCCCGTGGAGCTGCTCATGGACTGGGAAGTTGCAGTTGAGGGTTTGGACAGAAGATGGTGCAGTGTTCAAAGCTTCGTCCTGGTGGGATGGCAGACTGTTTGCCTCCAACAAGCAAACCTCGCACCAGCTAGCAACTTTATTACAGCAGTACTTGCTTCAGTGAATTATCGTGACGCACATATATATATATATATAAACATATGAATTAATAAATGTTCGTCAAATAAATGATTTTTCTTTCTCTATAAATTCCAGTACTGACTTCACACTCGTACTTTAACGCAGGGATTAAAAGCATTGCCCTCGCAGCAGACGTGAGCAAACCGGAGGACGTGCAAAGGATTGTAGATACGATCGTAGCTCGCTGGGGCACAATCGACATCGCGTGCAATAACGCGGGAATCAATCTGAACTCCGCAAGCGAGGATACTTCCCTAGAAGAATGGGACAAAACTTTTAATGTTAATTTGCGAGGGTTATTTTTGTGCTGCCAAGTAAGTGTGAAATGCTGTACTGGGTTTGTTTGGCAAATGGGTAATAATATCCTAATTATTTACTTTACCAAGATTTCGTAACACTTTATTACTAATGATCACAATAAAATCGATCCTAGTTTTGGTGCAGTTAAGGAAACATTTGCTTTATATCAGTTTTACAGATTTTGGTCAATATTTTCACAAGCAACTGGTACTTACTGGCTGCCCAAGCCCAGGCATTTAAAAATTGCCAGATTATTATTATTTTTTTTTAAGGTGGTTATTTGTCACTTCCCGAAAACCAGAAAGTTTTGGGGAGGTCATTCCCAACATCAGTGATTATTTTGAAAAATATTGCCAACAGTGAAGAGGGTCTGAAATGGCAACAGGATTTTCCCTGCATCAGCCATTTTCATACCAAGTTTTTATATCAAGTGCTTAAAAAAAAAAGTGTTAGCACATAAACTCTTTTGAAAAGTGAAGACTAATTTATTATCATGTCATTATTAGCACAATCACAAAAAGGGTCACTGGTCTTTCCTTTAATTTCTGTCACAGGCTGCAGGCCGCATTATGCTGAATCAAGGATATGGGAAGATAATTAACACAGCATCTATGGCAAGTTTAATAGGTGAGTGATGAGAGCTAACAGTTGTGCTTCAGAATCCATATTTTAATTACTACCGATGCTATTTGAATCAATTAAACCTGTATTGAGAAGGAGTAAATCACTGACATTTTGTATTAGAGGAAATGTACTACAAAATTTTTATTGATATCATTTTTCAACATTTATCTGTCCTCTATGTTTTAGAGCACTTATTACTTTTTATAGAAGAGGTGGAGTCACCTTCTCTGACTCCGATGCACTGATGGCATGGGAGAGGTGTTGGTGTGCTCCCTGGTAACTTCAGGAAAAGGCGTTTGAGTGTGGGGAGCTGTGCCCCGGTGATGTTTACAAGCCACCCAAGAGCTTTTGTGCCTGTCTTCATCCCCCAGTACCCGCGGGTTTTATTTCATTATCGTTGCCAACAGGTGCCTCCACCAACGCTGCTGAATCAGCAGTGTCGTCAAAAGCACCAATAAACCGTTGTAACATATGGAATGAAATCCCTACTGCTGAGCTAATCTGGAAGGCAGTTACATGCCGGTGAACTGAGGCCCATGTAACAAAAATTGATCAATTACACAAATTAAGCATAGCCCTTTAGGAATTTATTTTATTGGTCTGGACATCTGTTGCAGTATTGTCCAAATCCAAAAATCAAATGGTGCCTTGGGTTGCCAAGTTAGGCAAGAAAATCTAGTAGCTATAAAAGTACAACTGAAAACCCCTGTATTAATATCGTGTCCATCTGCTGAATGTTACATAAATATGCAGTCTTTTTATTTTCCTTGGGAATAACATTTATTTTTACTGTGCCCAGTTTGACATTCTGTGACATTCTGCTCGGTTTATTGCACAGTAACTTTAAATGTTTCTTCAAAAATGCATTTATAATGTTGTTGTTAATCTTTTTTTCAAGTGTTTTTACCAGCTGCTTTACTTATGCTTAAACACAGGCACCATCCCTCCGCTCCAGCTTTGCAGAGTTACAACAGCTCCCAAAGAAAAATGGTTTTGCAAAGAAAGCTTTTCAGTTCAAATGCCCCAGACTTTTGCGCTCCGCTCTGCACGGCGGGGCTCTGGTCTGGGCTTGGGCTGTCACCGTGCACATCGCCGTGGCAAAGCACAATTTACTGGGAGGCACCCCATCCTAGAGAAAGTGATAAAGCTCTGGAAATTGGCACTAGTGGGAGTCTGCTGGTTTGGCACACTGCTCCTGGCCTTGCTCTTCCAGCCCAGAATTGCTCCCTGCTTCTTAAGGAGACGCATTTTCCAGCTTCTCTGTTGGACCTTGGCACAATTCTGTTGACCTCAAGGTGATGCCATTCCACCATGGCACCTGTCCCAAACCCAAGTTGGGGCTGCACCTCCTAGGCTGGCACGCCAAGTCCACCGAGACCCACATGGGGATCACTTTTGAGAGTGGTATCAATCCCTCGAAGGGACATCACAGGATGAGTTTAAATGTCATTGAAAGTTAATGCATGCTAGGCCAGAAGTTAAGAGATGTAGAGATGTGTTTACCTTCTGAACCTGTTTGAATCTTGGCATTGAAAAATTCTAGTAGTTATAAAACTACGACTGAAAACCACGATGTTCATATCATGTCCATCTGCTGAATGTTAAATAAATATGTTGGTTGGTTGGTTATTTAAGTATGTTGGCCAACTGGCATAGTATGAAATGTTTCTAGAAATAGTTAGGGGATATTTTTTTTTGTTGTTGTAGGTTGAGTCCTTCCTCAGAGATACAGGGAAACGAGGAGACTCTTAGCAGGATAAGGAGGTTTTTGTTTGTGATTTTTCCAGATACACTGCTCAGAATCAGTTTTAATTAACTGACGATAAGCTGCATACATTTTGCATATGTGCATTTTGATTCTGGTATTTCACTGGAATTATTCCAGCCGTACGCTTCAGCAGCGGAGCCGAGGCTGCTGCGGCTTGGTGGTTTGCACAGGTGTAACTCGGATCCGTAATTTTTACAGTGAATATCTTTAGTGGTAAGTGGTCTGGTCTTCTCTACCTGTGTGCACCTCTCGTTAGCGTTACGTGGCTGCTTCAAGGTCAGGCTAGAAGCCTTACGCACCGAACAAGGTTGCAAAAACAGTGTCAGGTGTCCAAAAGTGAAGTTGGCAGCATTTTTATCTGTTCTCCTCCCATCTTTTCCACCTGAAACAGGAGTGAGTGTCCTCACTTCCCAGAAGCTGTACAGATTCAGATTTTTTTAGTGACACTGCTGGAGGCATCCCTTTATTCACAAGCTCTAGCCCTGTTTTGTATGAGTTAGGAAGGTTGCAGATTTGCTCTTCTGTCTGTAAGAGACCACCTGAAAGGGCGGCTTAGGAAAGGGAAGAGGAGGCCGTGCGGCGCGCTCCGTTGCAGAAAACCCACCCAGCGCCAGAGCTTTGCAACACTCATTGGCTTCTTGAGCTCTTCTGATGGAGAGGGGCCAAGTGTCTCAGGAGGGAGAAACTTCATCTTCTGAATTACCTTCCTTAGATATTCTTATGAAGACAAAAGAATTTACACAGAAGGACTCTTAAACCCTGTCTGAGCACCCACCCGAAATCGGAAA
Organism: Psophia crepitans; assembly: GCA_013399095.1. Classification (NCBI taxonomy): domain Eukaryota; kingdom Metazoa; phylum Chordata; class Aves; order Gruiformes; family Psophiidae; genus Psophia; species Psophia crepitans. The sequence goes on along the minus strand of VWZZ01007698.1, from coordinate 727,421 downwards.
GCTGATTCCGATAGCTTGCAGCAACTTGCTGCTCTCACCCACGTGCACTAGGGGTGCAGAGCCGGTGCCAAAACTCTTTTCCTCTTAGCAAACGCCGAATGATTTATCACAAACAGACATGTTTGGAAAGTTTAGCGAAGAACTGCTTTCGGGAGGTTACAAGGTTAACTACCGAAGTTGTATGTAACTTGGAGCTGATGCACGGCAATTAATCAAGAAATTACACTCCACGCCTTGGCGAGAGCCCACACAGCGCGCTGCGTCTGGGGGGCGGCAGGCACGCGCAGAGGGCAAAGCAGTTCTGCTGGTCAAAATGCAAATTATTCCATATTGGAAAAAATAAAAAGCACAGGATAAATGTTGACAGAGGGGGGCCATGGTGTGAAACGCTCTTTGTAGCAAGCAAAAGGCTTCCGAATTCTGAGCAAACCTTCAGAACGTGCAGGAAAAAAAGGAAACACTAATTGTTGCTCCCATCGTGTGTGTCCTTTAAATCTATTCACAAACATCTATGTTCAAGGCAGAGGTCCTTATTTGCACAGTAATTTGCAGCAGGGCTTTTTGCTCTTTCAGGGTTTGGATAACTCGATTTTTATTGTCTTCTTTTCATCCTTTAAATTGCCATGCTCAAAACCAAGAGTTTCAGTCAATAAAAGCAGTTGTGGATACGTTGGGGTACCAATGGACAGTGGTGATCTAGAACTGATGCTCCGGTTTAACTCCCTAAATTAAGACCAATTTAATGCCATCTATCAGTGCTGCTTATGGGCTTTTATCAAAGGGCTGTGGGATTTTCCTGCCGTACCCTACACAAATGCAGCGATTCACCTGCTTCCAGGGCTCAGCGTTACCCGCCCCGCAGGCTACAATTGCTTGCCTTTGTGATCACGGATACTTAGGACTGATTTTCCTCACGTTCCCTCCATAAAAGAAGTCAGCAACTCAGTGATGCTCTGTACCGATACGGTGCTAATTATGGACCAGTGCTTTGCACTGCATTTGTTTAATGAAGTCATGATGGCAGCCAGAGACGTCCAAGGAGAAACGCTTTGTGGGCGTAAATCCCAACAGCTGGACCGACTTGGTTGGAGTCCCGTGGGTTTAAAGCACTTTACATCCCCCGGGGATTTGTCCTTAAGTAGCTTTCCTGGGAACACTGCAAGTGTGAGAGCTGGTGGAGGGGCAGAGCCACCCGAGCACACAGCACTAACAAGCTTGAACATTGTAATTAGCAAGCCGATCATTTTCCCTCTCTGACTGACATGTGACATCTCTGAAACATTTTCAAAGGCTTCAGATTTTGAAAGTGGTGGGTGTTCTGAATTTTTGGGATGCACCTGTGTTCACATCCACACAAACACTGATTAGATAATATGACGTGTTTGCTTCAGACTATGGATAATTTAAAAATTAAGGAGAATAATTTGTTCCAAGAAGCTCTATATAAGACATATTATATAAAATCTATTATACACTTTTATTATGTCACATTATATATCATTATGCCATACTAGATTTTATTAGTATTACACTGCACAACTATTTTGTATATAAACACATATATGTGTATAACATATGAATGTGCATGTGTGTACATGATTATTTACCTTTCTTGGGAGTAGTCAAATATCGCATATATACGTTTAATATGTTGGTTTTGGCTCTACCCAAATATGGAACGTTTAAAATGTCTTTTTTTTCTTCTTTTTTTTCCCCCAGTAGCCCAGCTGCTGCGGCAAAAACATTAGATGGCAAAATACAGATTTAGAGGTTTGTGTTGCGGGTGGATAAATTCTTGTTGCTCCTGCCTAGTATCAGGGGAAACGGCAAACAGTTCGTCTCGATAAAGGGAAGTGTCCATGTAGTGCCTGAGCTATCTTAATTTGTGGCAAATAAATAATTTTCTATTTCCGACTCCCTTCCAGTCCCGCACCCGCAGAAGCAGTTGGCGTACAACGCCTCGAAAGCCGGGGTCGTAAAATTAACACAGACATTAGGCACCGAGTGGATTGACAGAGGAGTAAAAGTCAACTGCATTTCCCCGTAAGTAAAACGTAGTCTCTTTTTGAAAGTACAAAGAGAATGAAATGTTCTAAAAAGCTCAAATGAACAGTATCTCGGCAAATAAAGTTTCTAATTAGCAGGTGGATTGCATCCCTTTTTATGTTGTCTTTTCCTTAACAAAGGTTTAAATGCTCAGAACCGAGCCTGCTCTGTTGCTGTGTATACTCAGGGATTTAAGAAGAGGTTTTAGCATTTGATAATAGGTTTTCCAATAACGTGAAGGGTAGTTTTTAGCGTTTCTCTTCCAGATGAAATATTTCCTTAGTCTGTCCAAGCCTTCTGCGGTTAAAGAAAAGGCTTTTGACACTTAATAGACAATACTTCTTTCCCCTTTTTACTTGAGACTAATATATAGGCACTTTAAAAGCCACATTGTACTGCTGTAATTGAGACACTGTTCAGCTCTGACAATCACAGGAGGCCAGGTGTAATTTTGTAAATATAAATATATATATTTATTACAAATTACGTTTTCCTTATTTTCAGAGGCTTAAAGCTGTATGTTTTATTTCATGGTATTTATTCACAAAGAAAAGTTTTCTCACCGCATACACTTTTTCTCTTCCTGTTTCTCTCACACATACCCAACCCAGACATTTTATTAAACAATTAACAGTGCATGATAGTGCTAAGCAGAAACCCAAGTGGATAGCATTAATTGGAAGCGGTCAAATTCCGTAGGCCATTGAAGTCAATCACAGTAAGTAAGAAGGGCAGGATTTTAACCCGGGAGTTAAATTGTAATAATGAAGATATAACATACATCAAATTAGAGAAAACAAATTACATATTTTAATCCACAAAGTGGAATTTAAAAAAAAAAAAAATCACACGCCTGTTTTTACTGTCGGTCTGCTCTTCACCTCCTTGTGCTAGCTGCCTTCTTTATGATTATTTATGACTAGTTATATCGGTGACTCCAGCCATCGCTGTACGGGATGCGCAGATTCTTTAAGCAGAGCCTTACTTTGTAACGGGATTTTCCCCATGCCAATGCTATCAATTCTGCAATAGTGTTCTGACAGCTAGTGCTAGTGAATATACACTGGCTTTCAGGAGTCAGGGGAGATGAAGGGAATTAGGGAAGCTCAGCAGGACCTGGCAGGAACTCTGTTGAAAACACAGGGGTAATCGTTACCGACAGAGGTGGAATAGCACTGCCACGTTCGGAGCAATCACGGATGGGGAGGCTCTTAGATGAGGAATTACCCATTTCTAGCAGTTTTACATAAATTTTAAAAATTCTACCAAATGATAAAAACTCATTGATTTGTATAAGTTGGAAACATACACTAATATTTGAAGAAGTTATGTTTCTGGAGGTAGTTGTCAAGAGCAAGGAGAAAAAATAGTTACGCTTCTCTTCCTCCACTTTTCAAGCCAGAAGGGAGTTGTATTTTGATCATCTCTACTTGTGTTAAACTCTACCTCTGAGCTCAAAATCCTACAACAGGAATGGGAGTTTTCTTTGGGGAGGAATAGCCAGGAAGGTGCACAGAGGACAGATGTCCCCCATTCTGGACAGAGCAGTCCCCGCTAACGCAGCTGGGGACCTGGTCTGAACTGCTCCAAGAGCCAGGCAGAGTTTGCCTCTCAGCAGTTCAAAGCTTTGGCTGAGCCCCGTGTGCCATGGCCGTCCAGGGAGCTCTGGATAATGTTCAGAGCAAGGAGCCTGCAGCGTTTCATATAGATTGGCTCCATCCTCACCAGAAGAAAAAGATACATATGCTTGAGAGTGAATATTCACATCTACCCTTCTACCTATGTGAGATGTGAACCTGCATTTTGGTGCATATTTGGACCCATCCCCAGAACTGTGGACCCCACCGGTCTCATGGCGTCTCTTGACGTGAGTCACCGAGGCACAGACCACTTGAGCTTGGTACCCAACGCCTGGCAGGACCCTCAGTGCAACAGTGCATCTGCCGATGCCGCAGGAGTACTTTGCAGGGTTGAAAAAAGTCCCATATACACCAGTCTTTCTGAGCATGGATGTCCAACCTAGCATGTAGACATCCTGTAACAGGAGGGGATTTTGAGGTGTGTGAGGACCACAGAGATAGATAGAGGGCACAACGGTACCCAAGATAATGACTGGATAAGTAAAATATGTAAATGTGCCCTTAAGTCCTTTGCCCTTCCCACTCATGGTTGCATCAATGCTTTAAGGCACTCTCAGCTTACCTCTGGCTGAAGCTTCAAACACTCCAGCCTGGCCTTAAACATTATTCTACCACGCAAACCTTTTGGCCTTTTTTCCTTCCTCCTATCTGGTCACTTTTTATCAACTTAATTTCTTAATGAGTGCATAAAACTTATGCAGAGCAATGCATAAAAGTTATCAATGCATAAAATGTTATGGCAGAGTCCTCAGGATAATTGATTGCATTTATAAAATTGAAGATTCAGGCTTCTTTAGCTGGCCAGGCAAGCCTTGTGCCAGTGGGGAGAAGGTGGCTGAGACTCCCTGGATGCTTTGGCTGGCTTTGCCCATGCAGGAGCCAGTGTCCCCATGTATCATGGAAGCTGTGCTCAGCCCTTACGTCACCATGTTGTGCAATTGCCTCGTAGCCTGCTGTACAGCTGGTGCTGTGCGAAATTAAGAAGGTGCTGGAGTCTTCCCAAAAGGGATGTGGGAGTCAAGCTGCAGAGGGACCTTTACAGAGCACTGACTGCCCGCTGACGCCTGGCTGCCCATGGTGTGTTTTAGTCCCTTTCCTGGCCCCCACACGTGTGAAGTGTGTTGGGTGTGATGGAGCAGGAGACTTTTGAGGAACTCTGGCTTTCGGCACGTGCAGTGTTGGAACACTTCATTTTTGCAGGCATTGCGCTGAACCAATGTCCATTTTTTGGGCTAATTGCATCTCCCTGCCCAATTTGCAAGGCATAAAATGCCAAAAACTGATGACCTTTAGGATGGGCAGCTGAAAGTTGATCTTCAGCTCAACCCACAGCCAGGTCAGCTTGCCGAGGACCCCATGCAATCCCAGGCGATGAACCATGTTCCCACTGATGGGCTGCAGGAATTTGCTTTTGGGCTGTGATGGACAAAGAGGATTCATCTCCTCCATGCCTGCTCTGCTCCCCTGGCACGGTATGGAGGAAGCCGTACGGTGCTGTACCAGGCTCTCAGCTCAGTGGGTGCGAGGACTCAGAAAGCAGGTAGGGCAGGATCACCGCAGGTTTTGGGTGTACCCCATCGTGGGGGAAGGAGAGACAGAGCTGGCAGGAGAAGGAGCACCCCAGCATCACCTGAAGGTGTCCCAATTAAGCAGCATTACAGTCCCCATTAAACAGCAGTCGTTGCTGGTAAGTATCTTTGGACTTAAATCTAATTCCTTGGGAGATGTCCCAATTAAGTGGATCTCTTGATTAAACACTTCCTGATTAAGTGGAGTGTACTTAACTCATTCAAATTAATAACTCATCTGAAAGAAATCAAGTTACACACAGATGGAATCTTTTTTTTCTCTCATTTGGGGATTGAGTGCACGTAACAATTCCAGTTAAGTATCTGGTAAGTGATATTTTTCCTAATGTGTGTCTTGAAGTGGAAATGTTTTAGGCAATTGGGTTTTTTGGTTTGGTTTTGGTTTTTTGGTTTTTGGTTTGGTTTTTTTTTTTCCTCTCTAATGTATCAAATTGTCCTGTGTATCAATAATGAAATATTGATGCTCATATCTAATGTTAAGGAACCAGCAGTTTGATATTACATTGACATGCAACAGAAAGTGCTGATAGGCTCAGCACTGCATATGAGATGAGGTAGGGAATTAATGCATTGGCAGTTGTCTTTGCTGGAACTGGTTAGAAGCCAACTAAAATCTGCCTAAAAGGGTTCGACAACATTAAATTGCCCAACTTGGCACCAAAGCTTTCCCAGAAGATGTGTAGTATCAATGACATGCCTAATATTTATAGTGCCATCAGTATGTGTGTTTGCAACTTTTAAGTTTTGCGCTAGATTTTTTTTTCTCCTCATTTCTATAACAAAAATTTGTAATGAAGTTTTGTTACACACTTAAATTTTTTCCTACTTGAAGTGAACCTAAAGAAAGGTCCAGCGAGAGGCGCGGCGCTGTGATTTAACAGGTTGCGGTGATCAGACCAAAGATCGTTTTTCCGAACAGATTGAAAAAATGTCCTCTTTTTAGCAAAATCTGTTGTGCTGGAGGACCGTGTGTCGTATGCCCTAATCTGCATTCCCTTGGGGTTAAAGCATGTATGTAAATTAAAAAAAAAAAATTAAATCATCTGGATCTTGTTCTGATCTCTGATAGTGTAAAGCCAGAATGATTATGTTGATGGTTTTGTAAGCATGGTGAGGGAAAGGAGTCCAACACATTTCACGTCTGCTGCTCAAAGCACGTTTCCCCCTGAAGAAAGCCAGTTCTGGAGGAGTTTGGGAGAGCGAGGGGTGAGAGTGGGGGGCTGCGCTTGGGGGAAATAAGTAAATTGTCTGCAGTCCTAGACTAGAATGTGTTTGGTTTTATTATGTTGCTAGAGCTTAAGCAAACTGCGTCGCGCAGTGTTTCTGAACTGCTCTGGTGTTTATTGACAACTACAATAAAAAAATAAAGCCAGCCGATGTTTAAATCCTGTGTGATTAGGGAAAACAGAAATGTTTGAGGGAAAGTCTGAATTAGTTCCACTTCGTAACAGAGTAAATAGCAGATTTCAGCCTTCATTTAAAACAAAAGGTAATACCCAGAATCCAATGTGTCTCAAAAAATTATTTCCTTGGAAGTATAAATTGGGATGCCGATGAAGTTTCAGAACAAAACGGGTATTTTTATACTTTGTTCATTTCATATTTATCACTAGCTTGTTTGCTAATTTTCATTTGCAAGAGGCAATTCTTCCAGCTAACTGGCTGCCTCAATGGGCCACTGATTTCTTTGAAGTGACAGTCTGTAAATATGCATAAAAAAGAGATGCAATTAGCGTGTGTGTGGTTCAGTGCAGCCTGATTTCATTGGCAAGTTTACCCACAGTGTTGATAAGCTACATTATCTAGAAAATTGGCCGCTGAAAAACAGCACCTCTGATTGCCAGCAAAGGTTCCAGATAACAGGGTGCTGAAGAGAAATATAATTGAGGTTGAATATGTTAACCAAGGTGTCACATGCTCCTTAGAAGCGCTAATTTATCAGCATGTTGGAATTTTTATTAACATTTGGAATGCATTTCTACCACACTAATGAAGTGGAATTGGCAGTTCAGGTTTTAGTTATTGTCATTTCTGAGAAGTTAAATGTAATTTCTCGTTAGACACAGTTATGTAAATATATTTGTTCAGGGGCTGAAAAAATTATACATTTCGCAAAATACAAATATGTTGTTAAGGAGGAGTATGACAAATCAGTCGCAGTTAAAGTCATAAAAGCCAGCCAAATGTTGGCCCTGCGTTGTGCTTTCCGGAGCATCACTCATTTTCAGGGCACCTGAAGAAAACGAACTTAGCAGAGTTTTAATAAATGATGTAGTCACTCAGTAATGTAAAAAAGGCAAGACAGGTAAACGCGGTGCGATTTCTCGGGGTATTGGTTTAAGGGGAATTGCGCTGGGCGTGCTGTGCTTATCGTTGCCTCCGCTTTTCTGTGTGGAAAGGCTCTGACGCCTGGAAGGGTGCTGGCTTTTGTTTCCCCCATTTTTAGTCATATGGAAAGTCGGGCTGTTTTCAGTTTCTGGGCTGTACACAAACTCATTACGCTGCGAAGTGATGAGAAATCGGTAGAAGGATGACAGTTCTCAGGAGCTGCACCAGACCTTCCAATGCCATGCTTGTTTTCTATAAAAAAAAAAATAAATAAAAAATTAAACTGGTGATTAGAACGAGTAACTTGAAAGTAAGGGGGCACTGCTATTAGCTCAGAAGACAGTATGTGTCCCCTCGCTTTAAAGAAAACCTCTAAGCCTGCCTGGCAGTGGCAAAAAGCACTAGGAAAGAAGCACTACCAAAGTTTGTATCAGGACTTTCAGCAGAGGTCTGACTTGTGCCTCTCTTTTGTCCTATTCCACCGTTTCCCTTCTGAATTAGCATCTCAAACACCTTTCCTTCTGGGGAAAACCTGGTCCTAACCTCCTGCTGCACGTGCTCGTTGCAGGGGCATCGTCGACACGCCACTCATCCGCTCCAAGGAGCTGCAGCCGTTGGTACGGCACTGGCTGGGGGACATCCCGGCCGGGAGGCTGGCTCAGGCGACCGACCTGCAGGCTGCCGTCGTCTATTTGGCCTCCGAAGCCTCGGACTACATGACGGGTCATAATCTGGTCATTGAAGGTGGCCAGAGTCTGTGGTGAGGGGCATCCTCCAGCCTGCCCTCGCAGGGGCGTAGGTCACTTTGGAAAGCGCACGTTAGAGTTTAGCTTAGTCCCAGTAAGTGGCCAGCTAATGCAAAATGATTGTTTTATTCTTTCGGGTGTTGCTTTGGAGACTCATATAGTGCAAAAAAAAAGAAAAAAAAGAAGAAAAAAAAGGGTGCAATATTTCATTTTAAACGTTTTCGTGTTTTTCACTCTGCATTCAGATTTCTGTTAAATTAGGATTTAATGATATAAAGGCACATTTACTGCAGCGAGATTTGGCTATTATTTAGTTTAACAGGGGGCATTTTTAAAGCAATCAATATTAGCTGGTCCATGTAGTGTGTTGTTCTGAGGCGATTTTTTTGTATTCAGGTTGTTCCAGTGGCACCTGCGAGTGGTGAAAAACAGTTGGATGTAGTGTTAAAAAAAATAAATTAGTTCATTGCATTTGAACCTGGATGTTGCCATTTTATATTTATTGGTGGTGTTAGTTTTTGACAGTGTTTTTATACAAACGCCCACATGAATGCCCCTGAAAGAGAAGTACTGCGCTTAATAGAGAATCATGGTTGGTAATTACGATGGCTCTAATCCAAAGCCCATCAAGGTAAGTGGGAACTGCTCATGCACTCTAAGTTAAATGCATGTATAAGTGTTGATACGACTGGGTCTTTGTTTTCCTTGATAGGTGGATGTAAGCAAAGGTTGTCTTCCAAAATTCCCCCCCCTCACCTTGTAAAATTCTGAAGATGACTCTCGGGTATAAATCAGGGCCAGCTCAAATGTTATCCATACAGTCCTGTTGGCTGAGGAGCTCATTTCGGCAATAGCGCTGGGTTCGTGGCTTATAGGCAGTAAAATGTGACACAACTGCACCACCGTTTTGATAACGCTCTGAATTTATACAGACTTCCATCCTGAGGGCCTTTAAGCATAACCTAAGGAGAATTTACGGGAAGGAATTCACTTGCAAATCCTCATGTCATTTGTTTTTCATTTGGCAGCTCTTTGTTACCATAACATAAATAATTGTGGATGAATGTCATTACTTTGATTAAGTGCTACAAGTCCATACATTGGCTAGCCATTACTGTGGTGAATTGCTATAATGGCTTCAGACTTGACATTCACCGCCACAGCGTAAGGTATGCATCTCGCTGACGTACTATCATCGTTATCGTGGATAAAGTGCAAGAAGATACTTGTCTTCATTAAATTTTCTATTAGACCATTGATAATTAATACATATCTCATGTTTCATCTCCAGTCGTTTTTCTGGGGAGTGTTGCTGTTAAGCGACTCAGGGCTAGAGCGTTTTGGCTTGAAATCCCTGCCTTGTGTGCATGATCTAATTTATTGACAATGCTCTGCAAACTCATAGGCTTAAGGAGACCTCAATTTTGGATAAATCTTCAAGAAAAACAATTAAGGATTTAAACGTTTTATTGTTTTTCTGGGCTCGCGAAACCTTTTCTCTCCTAGCTCCCACGCTTGCATCATTTTGTGTCATGCTCTGGAGGGCTCGGTGGAGTTCTCACATCCCTCTGGCTGGCTTTTCACCCAGAGGTTAATGTGCAAACATTGGTGAACTCATCAGGAGCTCTTCCAAGGGATCCTAGAGGGACTTGTATACTATCACTTGGACTGCTGGTGAACAGTTTGTTGCAGCTCCTACCTAAAGCATGAAATAACAAACTTTAGCTAATTTAAAACATGAACTGCAGTTGGCACTGGAACTGTAACCAATGTTCTCACTTTCTCAGTAGAAAGACAAAGGGCTGAACAGGCTTCTGAGGGTGAACTCCCTTTCCCTGCCTGGAGATGGTCGTAGGTTAACATGAAAAGGCGCTTCCAGAGTGTTTCGGGAAGCTGGAGTTCGTTGCCCTGGTGCCAGGTGTTTTTGGCAAGAAGATTTTCAGCCCGCAAAGGTCATGCTGTGACTTTCACATCCTTCAAATTAACTTTAAACACAAAAACCTGACAGAAAAAGAATCCCGGACTTTTTTAAAAAAATAAATCAAAATTCTCTTTTAGTTCTTCTCCAGTGTTTGGACTACAGATTGCCTCGCTCAGATGTTTGCCCCCACACTTTGCCTCTGAAGGGCTGAGCGGGCAGAGCAGAGAGGGATCAGTTCACCTGCCCAGGCTGATGTGGGCTTGGACCCTGTTTGGAGATGCTGCCTTTGGAGGCGCTAGGCCCACACGGACCTCAGCTCTGCCCTTTGTCGGCCCAGAGAGGCTGGTGGACGAGGCTGTCTCTCAGTCCGTGATATAGGAGGAGCTCAAGACTAAGCAGCCCGAGGGAGCATGGCACTAGGTGACAAGACCCCCAGGTGATGGGCAAACACCCTGACGACACTTTCGGTTTGCATGGCCTCTTCACTTTGGCCAAAGAAATGAATCCTGGAGGACAGCAGGTATCAGGAGGGAATTGCTTCTCCCGAGCATGTGTGAGCTGGCTTGTGTCCTGCTAAGGCCAGACTTTCACCTCCCTTCTCCATATGCCTGCACCCAAGGCTTTGTCCGTTCAGGGGCTCCAGCACCAGCATTGTGGCTTTTCATGGTCTCAGGTAATTTCACAGAATCACAGGGGTTGGAAGGGCCCTCTGGAGATCATCTAGTCCAACACCCCTGCTAAAGCAGGATCACCCAGAGCAGGTTGCACAGGATGGCGTCCAGACGGGCTTTGAATATCTCCAGGGACGGAGGCTCCACACCCTCTCTAGGCAGCCTGTCCCAGGGCTCTGTCACCCTCAAAGAAGGAAGCTGTTTGTCATAATCAGATTTCCTGGGGGAAAACGCTGATTTCCACCCAAAGGCAGGGCTGACCATGCTGTGGTGCTTCTGTGCTTGGGTTTGGATCCCTGCCTTGCTGCGTGGTGGCTGCTCCCTGGGTTACGGGGCTCCCTGCCGGGCGCAGGATCGCACCCTGCTTTGTGCAGCAGAGGAGGTTCATCGCCACAGTCGTGGGGGGGTCTCTTCTAGCAACACAGCCCTAAAGCAAGTGGAAAAAAGGGAAAATATGAGAGAAAAGCAGAAGCTCAAGAGGGATGCAAGGAAAGCCTTTTTCCCTTCTTAGCACAGGAGACCTGGAAAAGGGGAGGGGGAGGGAAGGAAACCTTTAGGGGGAAAAAA
>VWZZ01007698.1:696561-715868 GCA_013399095.1 Psophia crepitans | reverse complement strand
ACCTTTAGGGGAACAAAAAAAAGGAAACCTTTTGGGAAAAAAAAAAACAACTCTCCTTTTTGGGGAATGCGGCTGGGGAAGCTGTGGAATGGCAGCGCTGCGTTCACGAGGTGGTTCAGCATCCCGGGGCGCGCAGCCCCGGCGCCGAGCGGGGCAGGGGCGGGCGGGCGGCGGCGCCGTTCCCGGCGGTACCTCTAGGAGGAAACCTCACCCTGCGCCGTGCCTGCGGCAGCCGGGCTCCCCGGCTCCGCCACTCAACTTCTATATCGCAGCGAAGTTGGTACTTTTGATATTTCTAAGTTTTTTTTTTTTTTTAAACGTTTATGTAGAACACCACATAATTGCAAGAAAAGATAATAGTCACATACCCTAGGGCTTGGTGTACACTTATGTTAAAAGTACAGCTTTTATTGGCAACTAAAGTAATAACCTTTCCATGTCAAATTGCTTTAAATTAAACTTAAAAAAAAAATGCTGGCTGATACCCACACTTAGTAATTGTCAAACATTAGCATAATGTGGAATACTAAAGCTGCCTAAATCTTAGGTTTAAAAATAATTATTTACTTAGGTAAATTCTCTATTCAAAAGCATAATATTAGATTTTTTTTTTTTTAAACGCCGTCTCCTCGATGTATATGTTAAAATGCAGACCTGAGCTTGACATGGAAGTGGGACTGAGTATTATTGTAGCCTCTGAGAGAAAAAGGGGGATTTTATACCTTTAGCTCATCCATCCATTATTGGTTACCCTGAAAGAAATGTGATGAGTTGCAGTCTCCAAAGGCGTAGGTGCTGCAGGTGACATCTGGTGACCCAAGACCAGTGACCTGGCATACCTGCTGATTGCACCCCGTGCTGCAGCCCTGAAGCACACACGTAACATCTCTCATGCTGCAGGACATCTGCGTGGGTATGCAAAGCCAAGGGCAGCATGCTGGTAAAGTCCTTCATACAGGTGCATTTTACTTACCTGGTTCAGCACATAATTGGAGCAAATGCGGTTGGGACCATTCAAATTTCCAGTGTGAAGCAGGAGAGGGAACTGTGCACTGAGAGACATGGCCTTCAGGGCACTTTGCTGCATATGGAGGAAACTGGTCCTACCAGATGCTGTGAGGACACAAGTCCTTGTGGTTTTCTGGTTTTTGGGAGGCCCAGGCTCTGACTTCCCCTGCTGAGGACTTCCATCCCTCTGCTAGGACTTCCCTGTGGAGTCCACCACAGCACTGTGAGTCCACCAATTTGTCCTCAGAAACACACCGATGTTTTGCTGGAAGTTCTGCAAAACCCAGTTTGGAACATTTTCTTAGAGAACTCAACAGGTTCCTTAGGGCAAAAAGTTTTGTGGCAAATTCTTGCACCTTTGGCTAGCAAGGTAGGAAGGGATTGCCTTTCCCACTTGTTTAGGGAGAAAGAAGCTCTGGGAGGCTCCTGCTGGATTTCTGGCCAGCCAACAGAGAAATGGAGAGGAGTGGTAGCACCTTGTAACAAGAGATTTATGATCTTCAAGAGAAACACACAGTTGTTGGGAGGGGAAACTCAGGGAGCTCAGGACTGAGAATTGGATACCTTTCCCAGCTTTCCCTAATACCATATGTGTTTGACACTGTGATTGTAAATCTGATTAATTTCCACACTGTTTTAATTCCTTAAAGCAGGGAAGGGAAAACATGCTCTTCCTTGGAGAATCCCAATGCAGCCTTGCAGCGTATGTCTTCTCACCAGAGCAGGTTGAAATTCTTCAAAACTCTCAAATCACGGTAAGCGCTGCTAGATTTTCACCTACTTGGTGTCTTTTCTCCATTCAGTACCTTTCCTCTTTCTCTAGAGCTCTCCCTTCCCCATCTGTCCTATCTGACCCCTTTCCCCTGCTCTGCTGCCAGTGCTGCTGCTGTCGCCCCATCGCACCAAGCCGAACGCAGAAGAGTGGAGAGGGACCCAGCAGAGTATGTTGACGGTACCCGCGGGTTACCCAGAAATACGTCTCACTGCCAAGGCCTGGACTCAGCTTTCATTTACTTGCACCCCAAATGATTCCCTCGCAATCCGTGAAGCTTCTGGTACCAAGACTATTGGCGGTAGCAGATGCAGAAAGACTCTTGTTCATGGGTAAGTACAAGTAGCTGCCACCTCAGTCCCTTCCCATTTGAGCATGTGTATGCGTTTTTGAATCCAGAGGTGGCCTGAAAATGTGCCCAGGCATAAGGGAAGGCTATAGATGCCTTTCCCACTTTTGTTAAAGTCCTTTCCCCACCCAGGGCTCAATGACTTGGTTGTGGGGACAATATGTGCTCTCCTGGAGGATGTCCTTTGGGACACAACCCCACACTGCAGCTGCAAGTGCTTTCTGCCATGCTCTATTTGCTCCCCCTTCACCAGCATAGCACACTGTGTACAGCTGCAGTTTGTGTCTTTAGGAAGCCTCATTAATTCACAAGATACAGATTTTTTTTTTTGCTTGACAGTTTGTAACAGCTTCTTAAATGTGTAAACTAGCATTTTCTGATTTGTATTAAAATACCGACAAGTAGATTTGTGTTTCCATAGGCTACTTCCTATGTCCAAACTACTGACACTGCCTTACATGTAGAGTTGTTGCATAAATGGTATGTTAACACATGAAAGAAGCCATTCGTTTGAAACTGTTCAGAATGATTAAGGGCTTTAATTACAGCCCTGATTAAAACAAGGCTTTTGGTAAATAGCAAAATGGCAAATACTATGCTATTCCATTACAAACCTCTCTTGATGACAACATGGTTTGTCTCTGTTTCTTCTCTTATTGTCATATCATCCATTCAATTCTGATGTTCAAATCCCACCTAAGAAATGGTAGCAGGCTTTTCTTCAACGCTTACCTGCGATAAGGTGTTGGAAGTGTTGATTTACTTTTGATGTGCTGGATGGTGCCTCTGCTGTTACAGATGAATTAGTTGTGGGACCAGGTTCACTGCCACATATTACTTTTTCCAGATCCCAGGTAGATGTACTCACCATCTTGCATTAAACCACGCTGATGCTCTTCAGCAGGATTTCTCAGGGCAGTAGGATCATCTGGGACATCAGTTTTCTCCCCTTTTGCAGGGGACTGTTGCCTCTGGTGGCAGCAGCCTTGGTTATATTTAGAGCCTCCAAGCAGCACCATGCAGAACGCAAGCTTCAGTGAACTTCAGCATCTTTTTGTCCAAGCGTTTCACATGCTCCTTAATCTTCTACATAAAGTTTTTTCTTTACTGCTAATTTTAAACAGATTTTTCACTGCAGAAACGTTGGGAAGTCTCTTCTGAGTGATAGAAATGGCTTGAGTGGGTCGCAAATGCTAAGAAGTCATCCTCCCTCCTTCTCTCCTCCAGTACTTTCAGGAGTTAGTCTAGTGGTCCTGAAGGAAGAAAGAAATCTTCTCTCTTCCGAAGCTCCTCATAAATGTGCTTGCAGTTAATATGAGTCCTTTTATATTCTCTCCCTTCAAATTCTTTGGATTAAAACAAATACCGTCTGGTTCTTTTAGCTCTTTTGATTATATATTCAGAACTATTGTGTATCCTGGAAAATGAGTTCTTTTCAGTTTTCACTTTTCTTGACAACAAGCTGAAAAATTTCCCCAAATGAAAATTTTCTGCAAAAGTCTTGGTTTGTTCCAAGACCCATTTTTCAAATAAGTAACGTTTTGATGAAAAAATGCCAACCTGTTCTACTTAACAACTGTTCGTAGAACTGACGAGAGAAAAACAAGGAATTGGAGAAAAAAATTACCGAGTCTTTTATGTAGAGTTAATCTTTGAATATTCCTGTTGTTTCAGTAGCAGACAAGATGTTGGTACAAGTAGATGAATATTTAAACATTAGCGTTGACACTGACTTATCTTCTCGATAACATATCGATCCCTTTCTTTCTATAGAGATTATTATGGACTTCCCATAGAGTCAGGGAGCATCTTAATGAAGTCACAGGCTGGATGTTTGTGTAGGTATTTCCTTAGAGGCTGGTTATACAGACAATCTATGCACAGAATAAGCCCCCACAAGTGCACCTCAAGTGTAAAACCAGTCCATGTTTCTGCCTTTTTATCACCACTAGCGTGTGCGATTAGGTAGAAAGGCTGGCGTTGGGATGCAGTCTTAGCTTAGTATCTGTTATTCGTTGCATTTAAAATGACCGATAGCTTTTCTCTTTACCAAAGCACCTGGAAGCTGATTTAGGCTGTCTGTCCTACGGAAATGGATGTTTTTCAGGCATTAAAATTATGCCTGAGAAGTGAGAAACTCCACAGCCCTTCCCGTGGACACCTGTAAGTCTGTGTTCATGCTTTTGGGAAGTCTCTGAAGGGTGCTGTGCTCACAAGGGTGTCCCAGCACACCCAAGGGACCGCAGATGAGGAGCTGGCTGCTGCCCCCGACACCAGGTGAGAGGATGACTGCCAGGCGGCTGTCACTGCTACGAAATTTAACCACGTTAGAAGTACGCTGCTTGGATTAATATAGGGTCTGTGTTATGTTAGTGGCACCAAATGAATTTGAATTTTGCAGTGGATGAAGATGTAAGGAAAGAGAGGTTTTAAAATGAAAAACATACTTAGTGCAGTAGAATATACGCTAGTGTCTTTCAGGAGAACTTAAAAAATGAACAGTGCTATGAAGGGAAAACATAAGTACATAATAAATTATGACTCAGAGGAAAACTCTCATTGACTTCAAAAGGAAGGCAGGATTTAATTTTCATTGTAGTTACTATGAAGTGTCTCTCACTGACATGAAGATGCGAGGTGGAGAGCACTGACCTGTGGGACAGTGAACTGTTGTTAATGCCATTAAGATTTCAACGGGGCAGTAGGTTTGGAGTTGTTTTTTATAAAGAGTTGCTTTTTGTAAATCTTGCAAAGTCATGCAAATCCTCCAAGATCCTGCAAATCTCCAAAGAATAATTTGTCAGCCTCACAGTCCTCAGCCTATGGCACTCTCTGTACACAAGGAGGAAGGCGAATGTCATGCAGGCAAGAGGACTTCTTCCAAAGGGGGTTCAGGACAATAGCAGTTTGGAGTTGTTGAAACTATTTTTGAGAGGATGGTGCACCTCTCTAGGTCGGAGGTATCAGTTGTTGGTGGGGTGGGCAACTCTTCTTCCCATTAGTGCTCTGTGGAACAAGTGGGTGTGTTTTCTGGAGGTAGGTAGCGTGGACCCTCTTGGCATGCAGAAATGTCTCCTTGCTGATATGCCATGCTGAACACCATCACAAAGTGATATTAGAAACCACCCACTCCCCAGGGCATGTGTTTCTCTGACCATCAGTTTCAGGCAAAGGCAGAGACTTTATGTCACGGGATTGTTCTAAATATAGTTAGCCAAATTGTCTTGTTTGGCCAGGTTCCATAGAGATGTTTTTAGGTTTCAATCCACGTAGGTTTACCCCTAATTTGGGCTCCAGCCTTGAATGAACCCTAGATTTGGAGTCAAACTGGAGATGTATGATACAATTTTTGACAATACAAGGACCTGAAATTTGGAGAGTGCCAGAATAAATGCATATATTGATCCAGGGTTGTTTTAAATTAAACTGGGTTCACTTAAAATATTCATGAACGGGAAAGGGTCAGTTAAAAGCTTCAAACTGTGAGATTTATAACAGGCTTATCAAAGCAGATGCGTTTTGCATCATTTCTAACTTTTGACTGGTGAGAAGTTTAGATTTTTTTATAAATACACATACATTTTCTCTAGCAAATGTGTGTGTATATTTATATATATATAATTTTTTTTTTTCAAATACATCCCCATATGCACCCTCACTCTCAGAACATTTTGCTTTTACTCTCCCTGCGTTTCAGTAACTTGCCTCAGCTGTGCACCGTGTTGCCTTCCAAATGCAATGCATCATAGATTCGTGATGGTTTGCCAAGCAAAAGAGGGCATTGAGCTTCTTTATGAAGAGGGTATTTTTGCAAACTGGACCTCATCTATATCCCAGTGGAATTTTCTGATGCTTCCATATTACTCCCATACACAACTTTTAGGGAGTTATAGATCGGACATCAAAAACAGTAATTAAGACTCTTCTTCAGCTGTCGTCTTCAATATCTGTCTATCCTTTTCATTAGGGAGCAGAGACGCACCTTTCCTCTCCTATAACAGTCAGATCCAAACAGCCAGCTTAATGACCAGCCATCAGTGCTTCTGCTTCTCAGATTGCCAAATCTCTTCTTGATTGGAGGATATCGCTTATACTGCTGTATAAGGTGTATGTGGTGTGAGTCCCATATGCATAGCTGGGTACTGATAAATATTTGCATATATACAATTAAGTGCAAAAAGCAGTTACCAGGTGAACAGCTGGGGTTTGTGCTTGGAGCCTGGATGCCAGCAGTGGATGTGAGTGTTGAAATTGTGCAGGACCCGTTTACTGAGAGCAGTCACAAGGGACCGGGAAATTCTGAAACATCTAAAGTAAGCCTGGTCTCTTCTAGGGATGTAATTTCTTATTCAAGCATGTTTTGAAATCTCACAGAGTGAAATAAACCTAAAGAGGCCTGTAGATAGTGCTGAGAATCAAGCCCGGTTCGATACTGAAGGTCATGGCCTCACTGCAGTTCGCATCACTATTTGCACCAGCTTTGCTGTACCACTGTATACACTCCACACATGTGTCCTGCTCCTGTGTAGACTGCTCTCTGCTCACACCACCCCAGGTCACCACCTGAAAATCTAATGAAAACAATAAACATGAGAACACAACACAATTCTGGCAAACGCGTGTCCTTGTTTTTTGGTTGGATTTTGTGGTTTTTTTTAGTGCTGGTAGAACCTCACTTCAATGACTGTAACCAGGAACTCAGATGCTTCACCTGGTTTTGAGTCTGAAGAAGTTTCTGGCGTGCTTGGAGAGAGGAGAGACCTGTCCATCGCTAAGTGGTGGATCTTGTACCCAGTACCGCTCCAGTGCCTTATGGAAGAAAAGCAGCCCTGGGAAATCAATGCAGGTTTGGTAGACCTGACCTCACACATAGGAAGGGTTTGGCTGTGTAAAGATCTCACAGACCTCTGCACACCACTTTTAACTTTGGGTATGGGGCTGGAAAAACCCTGCACAATGCGTCACCACAGTGTTATCTGCATTGGTCTCGGAAGGAGGCACATGATGCTCTATGGAGACCTTGGGTCTCCCTGCTTCAGGAGCCAAGTAAGCGTTTGTCACTGGCAGATGAGAGCTCATGCAGAGTACAGTCGAGGAGTTATCATTAGTCTGTGGCCTCTGCTTTAATGACCTCTGATTTAATGTCCTCAGGAGCACAGAAGCTCATAGAGCTCTTGCTGGGATGATGGGCCGTTGCAAAGATCTGGCTCTTCGCTGCTATTCAAGCCTTAAAGGGGTAATTATGCTGCAACTGACTTACAAGCAAGAGAAAGCTTGTAGGCTTTCAGCTGTCTTTAATTTTACATTAGACAAAAAGCGATAAAGAACTTGTTTTCTGTAATCTATGGATTTAACTTTGAATAGCAGGTGGTAAATGTTCCAACAAATATGTATATATATATCAAATCTGTGAGTGCCCAAATATTTACATCTTCAGCCAAACAAAGGCTGGAGACTCACGTTGCCTGAGGGGAAGATTGTTTTAGAGAAACAGGTTGAAAGGAAATCAAGAATGGGAATTACAAATTTTCTTTCAGAGATGAGTGGCTTTGGTAGGGAGGAATCGCGTTCCTGATAGATCGCTGGCTTAGAGAGAGAAGCCGGCTTGCAAAAAGGGGTGTCCTGTTGTCTTTTGAGCCATGGTCTTGTTTCTTTGAGTACTGTGCACATTTGAATTAAAGTCTGTACAAGGAGCACGCCAACAGTAGTCAGAGTTTGTACCAGCTTTCCCAGCATGGGCTGTCAATCTGGTTGTATGGCAAGGGTATATGATCTGTAGCTGATGTATGGATATGTGTTAGATGGCAACACAAGTCAGTCTATCAGTTCTCCATTGCTAGGGTGGGAATCAGTAGGAACATCAGTGGATTTGTGGTGGTCCATGAGCCCCCAAAGTCTGGGAACTCTGACATTTGGAATGTAAAGCCCAACAATGGGCAGATATGAGCCTTTTGCTCTCCAGCCTGGTCTGCCATTTCAAAATCAAGAATGGCTAAAATAATGATGTGTTGTGTTTACCAGGTTGCTGTTAAGCAGAGCTTGAACTTCTCTGGATAGTGAAGTTTGCACGAATGTCCAGTCGCTTCCTGAGTCTTACAAAGTTCTAGGCTTCAAGGACTTTCTGTTGAACTTGAGCAAATTGGGAATATAGGAGTAACCATCACTTTTTAATTTCCCATCTTTTAATGTTCCCTTATATTTTGAGTCAGGGAAACCAGAAGGTCCTAGTCAATGTCTATTACCCACTTCTCTTGTATGCCCTTTTCTTTAAGGTAAACAGTCCCAAGTCATTTCCAGCTCTTCACACAAGATTTTTTCCCACACCTTTGTTATTTTATAACTCACCTATGAACTACTTCCGAGTAATATTGGTGTGCTAGTCTATAACACAATGGTTCTGTTCCATAGGCTGGAACTATAATTCACCAAGTTTTGAGGTTTCTTCTCCAAAACATTGCACATCAATTGCAGATGCAGAACTTCAGGTGGACTTGTGGACCTCCACGGTGCAACGCAGCAGTGTTTTCCCACTGGAAATCACCCTGTTTTTTTCAGATAGCGTTGCATGTCTCTATTGCTAGATTATTGTTAGCAGAGGACAAAAATCTTTGTGTGTGTCTGCACTAGTGGGAAGTCTTAATCTTCAGGAAGGTTTTCTAGAGTGTCAAGAAAAAATACTGTTAGTATATAAAATGCAAGGGATAAAGACTGCTTTTGGCCTTTGCTTGTGAGCTATTTACAGCAAGCCGGAACCAGACTCGCGCTGTACTGCCTACACGGTGCTAAAACCAAGGCAAGTGCATGATAAATGCCAGGACAAACAGGTATGCTTTGCTATGCTTTCGATGTGTTCGGTGGCAGATGCTGAAACTTGGGGTTTTGCATGGGTATGTGTCACCTGTCATGAGCTGCAGATAGAGCCAGGCCTTTTTTAAAGAATTAAGGAAATGCAGGCAGGTGCAGTACTCCAAGGCAGAAGGGGGAAAATCGTGAAGAATGTCGTCTCTCCTGCCATCACGGCTGATGCAGCCTTTCCTATACATCAAGACACGTTAAACCTCTCTCATCCAGACTTCCATCATCTTTTATCTCCTTTGCTGTTACATCTTTTAGTCTTGGGCACAAGCTGCTGATTTTCCTACTGAAGGCTCTTTTTGGTCTGTCTCGATATATGTGTTCATCCGTGAAATTTCACCATCCTCTCTCCAGTAGACAGAGATGGGTTTTTTTTGCCAACTTAGTATACTGACATAGAGGCTTCCTTATACGTTGGTTGAACACTTGGTAACAACGTGCAAGCCTCATTTTCTTCCTCCAGCTCCTTCCCTTGCTTCCATGCTTGCAAAAATAGTTATGACTGGAGTTAATTGTTACCCGCCCATTTCTAACAGGAATGATTGACATGGTACTGATACCTGGTGTTCCTTCACCAGTAAGGCTGAGGTAACAAGGAATGTGTTAGTGATCTGGACATAAAAGCAGGAGTTTGCATCATGTAAGAATAAACCTAGGTCATATTGATAGGCCATGCCACATGGGCAGGCGTGCTGGTTTTGGCTGGGATAGGTAATTTTCTTCATAGTAGCTGGTACGGGGCTGTGTTTTGGATTTGTGCTGAAAACAGCAGTGGTAACACAAGGATGTTGTCGTTCCTGCTGAGCAGGGCTTACACAGAGCCAAGGCCTTCTCTGCTCCTCACCCCACCCCACCAGCGAGTGGGCTGGGGGTGCAAGAGGAGTTGGGAGGGGACAGACAGGACAGCTGACCCCAGTGACCAAAGGGATATTCCATACCATATGATGTCATGCCCAGGAAATAAAGCTGGGGGAAGAAGAAGGAAGTGGGGCATCATATTCAGAGTGATGGCGTTTGTCTTCCCAAGTCACCGTTATGCGTGATGGAGCCCTGCTGTCCTGGGGATGGCTGAACACCTGCCTGCCATTTGAAGTGGTGAAGGAATTCCTTGCTTTGCTTTGCCTGTGTATGTGGCTTTTGCTTTTCCTATTGAACTGTTTTTATCTCAACCCATGAGTTTTCTAACTTTTATCCTTCCAATTCTCTGCCCCATCCAGCCGGGGGGCCGAATGAGCGAGCGGCTGTGTGGAGCTTAGTTGTTGGCTGGGGTTAAACCACGACAGCAGGAATAGCTGAATAGCTCAGTAGAAGAGAGAAAGTAGATGGAAAAATGAAATTATTAATTGTTGTACATGTCTGAAGTACAGCAAGTAGAAAATAACTGTGACGTTAAAGGGACATTAATTTTTTTTTTTAAATTAGATTTCAATGTATCTGTAAGTTCATGAAAAGAAAGATAAAAACATTCTGGAATTCAGCTTTTCAGTTTGCTATATTTTACCATGTGATTGAGTTTAAATGGATTGGTGTATTGGATATGTTTTTCCATTTAAAAAGCTCTTGTAAATGAACTATTTATTTACATGAAAGAAAAGGATTCCCAGTGCAGCCCACGATACTTCTCCCTCCAAGCCTGCCTTGAAAGAAGGTTGTCGTTTCATATTTGGCTCTAGCTTTCAATGTTCTTAAAATTAAAAAGAAAAAAAAGGTATTCTTAAAACTAAATAAAACATACATATCAGTATTTCTGACTTACTGAATGAGCACTTCCTCTGAATAGACCTATTTGAATGGCTACTCAGTGTTTTGTTAGAAAAGTATATTAAAAAGTTGAAGCAGCCTGCTGAATGAAGGTGAGGGACAGAAACAAAATATAAAAATGTGTCGTGTGAAAAAAGAGCCCCTTATCCAAGAAGATCTCGGTAAAACTTTAAATGGAAAAGTGACACTCATCAAACGATTTCTATATCATCTGCACTGAATAATTTACTTTTGGGTGAGATTCACTAACATCATTGCAGAGGAAGTGTAATTGAAAATTATGAAAGCTATATCTTTATTGTGTATTATAGCACATGCCTTTGATATGGCGTTATGTCTGCCACAGCGGGAAGTGTTTTTCAGAAAAAGTGAAATCTCTGGGACAGATTCTCTTTGGTGTAAATCAGTGTTACTCCAGCGAGAGCATCCTATGTGAGCAAGTTTCTGCCTGTACACCCACAGTCCCGTATCTCTGTGATCACCCAAACAAATTACTGATTCATTTCAGGAAAAGTTTACATGGGTAGAACTAAGGAAAATCTCTGCTATTTTGTTTATAATGTGATTTTAAAATTTTGGTGTCTTTGCTCAAAGTTTGTATAAACATATATTTTCTCCAAGTGCAATTTGAATAAGTCCTGTTAATGATCACTATGCGATTTCACAGGTCCCCAGGACACATCCTTGATCTAAACATCTTATTTGAGGTCTTGACCATGCACTGGCTTTGATAGCACAGACTCTTGAGCTTCAAAAGGTGCCTCAGAAGTAGGAATCTGTGTAGGAGCTGGTCTGAATACAGAACTGGTATCTAAATCGATGAAGATGTGCTGGCTAAGAACTTGTTCTATGTCTTTTACAGGGTACATGGAAAGCCCAATGTACTTTTTTTAATTCCTCCAAGAGTGTCTGAATGGCTAAGGCCCCATCCCCAGGTGATTTATAGAAATCTACCCCTTGCCAAGGGCTTACAAAAAGGGGCAATGCTGATTTAAAGCGTCTAAATACTGTTTGAGCAAAGGATTTTTGCGTGGGGGTGAGCTGGGCAGAGCCCCAGTACCCCAGGAGAACGGCCACCAGCTCCTCGAAGCTCAGCCATTTCCCAGATGACTTGTGCTGGTGGAGAAAGTCTGCCCAAAGTAGAACACCATGAGTGACATTAGCATTCGGAGAGCATCTGTTCAGCCATCCCCAGTTAGCGTATGACTGTCAAACTGAGACACACGTCTCTTCCCAATCCAACTCCTTAACCCCTGCCTTGCCTAACCCACTGCCACGTCTCCCAGGGCCGTTTCTCATGGGAGAGACAGGCCAGTGCTGTGCTCATCGGTAGGCACATGAATTAATTATGAAGGCCTGACTACCTTATTAGCAAGCATCTTGCTTGCCCGTGCAAAGAGACTGTGTGAACCCCCTATGGACAGCTCTTTGATGTACCATATAGATGCCTTTCTTGGCGATATGCCCTATTCTGTTCACCGACGTGGTTTCATTGTACTAGAAGGAGAGGTGGAAAGGTTGGCAGCTGTGGTAGCTAGGAGGTATTAACTATCATGAGTGAAAATGCGTGAGTGTGGTATAAGGAACTGGACCTGGTGAGGTGCTGATTTCTTCAGGTGTGCCTTGGCTAAAGAAAGGCTGGTAACCACTCTCATAGCCTGTGTGAAACAGTACCTGAAATGGCCCAGGACTCAGGATAACCCACCAGCATTTCTGGAATTTACTGGTATTTTTCCACAAAGGGCAATGGCAGAAAGCATTTTTATTTTGGGGGGGTTTTAGGTGGGATTCCACATCTCCTTAGTGCAACTTTCGTTTCCATTGCTGACAGAAAGCCTAACCTGTCCTTCCCTCCCGAAGGGAGCGTGTGTATGTGTGTATGAGTGGAATTTGAATGTTAATCAACACTTGTATAGTACTTCAGAGCTCTTTGTACAGCAATTGCCTCTTTGGAAGAAAGAAGAGTATTTTTGTTACTTTTAAAGAGGGGTTGATGGAGAAGAACTTGTTGGCTCTGTGTTAAAGAAATCTCCAGAGTCTTCATCATTAAACTGCCAGCATTTGCCAAGAGATACCACACAGTAACCACAGGTTTTGCTGTGCTACCCACCAGGGAGTGATTGCCAGTCCTGTGAGATGTGTATCA
This sequence comes from Psophia crepitans, assembly GCA_013399095.1. NCBI lineage: Eukaryota > Metazoa > Chordata > Aves > Gruiformes > Psophiidae > Psophia > Psophia crepitans. The sequence continues at coordinate 702,977 of VWZZ01007698.1, read as the reverse complement.
CCCTTGTTACCATCGTCACATCACATGCTTCATCCCTAGGCTGGTGAGGATGTTCAATTAGTGGCTGGCTAATCTACTTGTGGTAGAGTATCAGATTGAAACCCTCGGGGTTGCAGATTTGACTCCCCAAAGGCTTCCTTGTGTGACCTTGGGCAAATGCCTGAATCCCTCTGCTCATGTGGGCATCTACATCCTACCCAGATGTTTGGGGAGGTTCTGGCACACTTGTACCCTGGTCGTGTTTTGAGCTCTCACGGTGTAACTATAACGTGAATGTCAGTACTTAGAAGGATGCATTGCATGCTTTGCTTCCCTTTTAAAGGCAAGAGATTTTGAACTTTCTATGAGTTCATTTCTTTATTAGTACAGAATGGTTTTTAATTGAGTTTGCTACTTAAAACTCTGCAAGCAATTAAGTGGGTTTGCTCAAAAATGACAAATTACTATTTTCCAGGACTTGTGAAAAATACCAATGTGCTTATATTCCAGTCCCTGAACTGTTAAAAACCCACGTTCTCATAGGTGTTTTAAATGTAATGCATTTTCAGATACCATTTATAAATGTCCAGTGGATAGAATTTTATTATTATTTTTTTAATTTCCTTCATCTGATCTAGGTCTTTGATAAATACTACAGACAAACTGAGTGCTGTAGGATCAATCTTGACAGTTCTTCAATAAAAGGCTGTGTGGTTCTTCGTCAGTGTCTTCCTTTCAGTGACAGCTGCTTTGTTCTTTTTCAGTCAGATTTTCTAGTTAACACATCAAAAGTGTATCTGTGTACAGGCAGTACTGAGAAAACAGTTCAAAGAGGCAGGAGATTCACTTTTAACTCTTCCCTGCATCTCCCTGCACTTGTCACAGAAGATAGCTTATACAGAAAGCTTCAGAACAAGGTGAGGAGTTCACCAAGGAGCACTGTGAAGTACAGCACATGTGGATTAGTCTTAAACCACAAATTGGTCAGTCAATCCACTTACCATCCCAAATTAGCTTTCTTGCGAGCCAAGCCATTAAGCGATAAGAAGTTTTCAGGTTTAGGCAGCAAAAGCCTCGCATCGGACACAGATAAAGCCATGTTTGATCAAGCACTGAAGTTTTGTCTGATGGTTCTTGCTGTGGTGTCAATACCTTAAAACTAATTAAACTGAGTTCAGTGTTCAATTTAAACTCATTTCTTTGGAGGGTTGCCATCAGCTTCTAAACCGAGGTAAGGACAAACAACTACTTTGCATATCACTTATCTATTGTGACTGAAAACTTCTTTCTGACTACATTTTTAATTGTCCATGCTTCACCCACCACCTCAGCAATGTGTCACACAACTTGGAACGTTTTCTGTGCTTTGCAGCTATTAAGCATTGCTCAGGTAAGGAACCAGATCAGCAGAGTAAAGTGCTAACTCAGGAGAGCATATTCCAAGCATCACATCCTAGTCCGAGCAAGGTTTCAAACCTGTGCTAAAATCCAGTAATGTTACGTCTTACGGGAAGGTCTGGTTTTGAGTGTCTGTCCTCATGAGCTGTCTCCTGAACTAGACCAGGGAAAATGGTTGCAATTAGCAGTAATGTAAGCTTTTTCCAGGATTTCTCTCAGCCTTAGGGGACTACTACAGTCACAGTTGCAAACTGTTGCTTATACCCTCAGGAAGCTTTGGCCAACTGGAGAGCCTGTTTGGATGTGGGGCTGTGACCCCCAGGCAGCAGTGGAGGCAGCGTATTTTTAGCAAACACTTATGCCTGTCAGGGGGAATCATTTGTCCATCACAATGCCCCACTTCAAGCCCTGTTGATGGGTTCACTGCACCGCTAGGTCTTTGCTTCTCCAGTTTGGAGGCAGAGTCCTGTCTGGCAGGTGGGGATGGCAGTGACACCTCATCATATGGGCGCAACAAAGGGACCCACTTCACATCTTCATCGTCAGTAGTCAGGGACCAAGCACGTCCTCTGCTAGCTTGAGCTTCTCCTTTCTCTTTTCATTGTTCCCTTCATTGCTCGTATTTTTCTGTTTCACTCTTGTTTTAATTGCACAGCAGTTTGGAGTATCGATGTGCCTCCAGAACCGAAAGCTACACTTTGTATGTTAAGCAGGAGGACGTGTCACACATTGGTGGGAAGCAAGAGGAGATCTCGTTGTCCCAGCAGTGCCAGGGTGCAGGAGGTGAGCAGTGACCCCATCCTTCGCTCCCTCTGTTTTTCACCCAGTGCTACTCCGCGCCCTTGTGTGGTCTGTGTTTGTGGGTAGGGGCTACAGCATCTGGCGGTGAAATTTCCCGTGTGATCCAGACCTTGCCTGTGAAGGGTAAGTTGTTAAAGGCACACAGGAGCTGTATTTGTTCAGACGCGGCTGTGTTCTCCTTAGCTCAGCACTACCCATCACCTCGCACTGACATGTCCTCTGTTTGACTCCTGCAGATAATGGAGACCAGAAACACGCGTCTTCCTGGAACGAGCCCCACCAGACAAGCTCTCCTCAGGCTGCCCTTGTTGTACCCTCCTGCGGTATGTACAGCCTCAGACATGAGGCGACAGAGCGTGTGGGAAGATAACATCAAAGCCAGTGCTTGTTACGGACCCTTTCTTGGCTCCTGTCATCTCAGGAGTGGGCTGAACACCCTGGTGGCATAATCACCACATTTCCACAGAACGGGATTTATACAGTCTGGAGATTTTGTGTAGCAATCCTGGTAGAAACCATCAAAGGGAGGACAGCTGGTTACAGGAACAGATAAGGAGGTATGTTACCACAGAATAAGGATGCTTCCAGGAAAACAAGGGAGAGCTGGTGATTTATGTGTGGTGCAAATTAGTCATCATTAAAACAGATGGGTTGGAGGAATGAGAAGGGGAGCTCAGTCCTAGGGAGTTGGAGAGTGAGTCTAGCAGACATGTTCTCCAGGAGAAACACAAAACTCCGATAGGCTCCGCTTGGGTACAAAGGAAGCAGAAACATGAGCAGGAGAGGGCCTCTGGGAATGGCCAATTGCTCTGCAAACACCAGTGCTGGAAGCACCATCGCCTGGTAAGAGTCTTTATCCCAGTTTCTGATGGGACATAGACCTGTAAAGGAGGAGGCATCATTGGAGTGACTGGTAAATAGAGATGGCCGCATCTGGAATTTTGTGGACGTGTTTTGGTTAGAGAGGAAGAGTAGCACAGTGAAAATGGGTATAATTAAAGACAAGAGGTAAAGAAAACACTAATGAATGGGAGCTTCTGGTACAGAGGATATGTTTTCCATCGGAGAGATAATTTCTGACTTAATGTTTCTGGAATACCTTCTAGTAGGTGACCAGTTATTATTTCTGGAAAAATAGACTGCTCCCTCTCGTCTGTACCATCAAACATTACACAAAATGAGCCTAGACACAACAAAATAAAAAGTACTTCAAGTATGATTTAAGGTGGAAAATTAGACACTGAACAGGTGTTATAAATGATTCTAATGTTTAAAAATGCCCAGTAGAATACTTCCTTGGGGTAGCTGGATATGTGTTCATGTATGATACAACATGTTTTGCAGAAAGATGACTTAGCAGCTGGCTCGTGAAGGAGATACAGTACAGAGCAGCTCCCTTCCAGAGAAGGTGTGTGGCTGCAAGAAAGAGGTGCTGAAGCAACCAGGTCTATCACTTTGTCCTCCCCGGTCATTTCTGTGTGCTTACATTTCCAAAAAGCTGGTCTTTGTCCAGTAAGTTTGCATCTCCTTGGTTGGTTTCTTGCACCTCCACCCCCACACTGGCTGAAGTATGAAATCTGCAGTGCTAGCCCCGTTTTAGCCAAATTCATGAATTCTTTTTCCATACTGGAAAACATCAGCAAGAATAGTCCCATTAATTTCAGTGGTCCTCTGCCACCATTTGGCATTAGCAATAGTGAGTGAGGGAATCCGGAAAAATGTTTTTATGTACTGTCAGTCAGGTAGAAAGGTGGCAAAAGGAGTGCATTAAAAATCTGCATTTATTTGTCAATATCAGAGTGTGCACTGTCAGTAACCTCTGGCTTACATTGTTTTATCATGTCAATATTTCATAGCATCATAATGCTATTATACGGCTGACTAATGGGAATGGCTATTAGCAGTGTTGATGTAGTTTGAAAATAGCAATCCATATTTTATGGACCAGAAAGAGACCAAGCCTCTACCTTAGACCTTAGCAAGCGTAAAAAGGGAGATAATGTAAATGAAATTTACCTTCTCATTTCCATCTTCCCCCAATTAGTTCATAATTCACATATTGTCCGTCTGCTTTCATGCTTTGAATGCACTTACACAAATTAAAATATCCCGAGGAGGTCTGTTGAAAACTCATCCTTTTCTAGCTTGAGGTAACACAGTCAGCTCTGCTCTGCCCAGCCTGAGAGCCTTACTAAATCACAGCTGTCCTTTATATTATGGGCTAGGCAGTATTTTGAATGATATGCTGAAGTTAACAACTAGGTATAGGGACTGTTGCTGCGAGGTCTCTTGGCAGGGAAGAACAGGGGACTGTGGCTGCCCAGGGTCTCAGCTGCTGACCACAATACCTGTAAGCACAGTCAGGCGTGGTGCAGGTGGGATAGTTTAATTGCGAATGCACGTGACCCAGACCTTACTGAGAGGGAACACATGCTGATGGACTGATCCACTACATGCTTGGCTTGAACCCTTGCTCCAGCACCCACCTGGTCTGAAATGCAGGGCTGCAAGCACAGATTCTTCCCCTTGGTGCCCGCTGCAGCGCTGGACCTGCCTGTGCTGCTCCATCCCCTCTGCTCAGTGCATAGGTGGCAGATGAACTGTGCTGGTCCCTCAGCACCAACAGGAGCTTGCACACAGCTGTCTTCTCAGTTAGGAGAAAGCACAGTGCTTTGACCAGTTCTTTGATGCAGAAGTGGAGTTGTACACATCATGGACAAGTATGCCCTTGGTCATGACCCTAACAGGAGCTGAGGTAGGAATCCATGAGAGGTGTAACACATTGCATGGCAAAGTCCTCCCACAGTGGATAGGACTCTTAGTTCCATGAGTGCTAGGTTTAAGGCACTGGTGTCTGTTTACCTCCCTGAGTATCCAAATATATTAAACACTTCAGTGCCTAGCAGAGAAACATATAGGTCTGTCTGAAATCCCAGTTCCTCTTACCTAACATGCAGCTCCACCTTACCTTGGAGGCCAGGAGGAGACAGACAAAGTGTTGCTCTGAATCTGTGCAGGTTTCTGATACACACGGTGGAGGGGCCAAGAAAAAAACCCCACTATTAAGCTGTAATCGTCCATCTTCTGCACTAACCTGCTGTAGACCTTCATGAAGTTAAGCCTATGACATTAAAGAGAGAAGAGGAATGAAAATGGCAAATGGCCTGTGAATAGCCTGACTCTGAAAAGCTGCCATAATGCGTTTTTGCACAGGCCGACTAAATATACTTTAATAGTAACCTAATGGTAGAGCTAGAAATTAAATAGTTTTTGTGTTAATCAAGTATTGGTTAATGCTATTATTTCACTTCATTATTCCATATTCCACCCCTGAAAACTGGAACCCACCTTTGTGCTGAGAGGCTTAAGTTGTCCCAGGCAGAACAGACGTGAAGAAGACCCTATACATATATCCCTTACTCCCTACGGAAGCTTTCGATGTGTGACATAAGCACATGTACTCAGTGAGAACAGCTGGAATAACACATCTGAACTTTGCTGCTTCAACAATTAGCAGCATATTATTAGTACATTATGAACTTGTTTCAAAGAAAAAAAATAATAATCTCCCCAAGCTAGGAGATCGCTAGTAAAGTATTTAGAGAAGGTGATGGGAAGCTTTCGTGAAGAGATCCCATTAAAATATTTTACATTTTTTACCTTGGCCTTTCTTGTCCTCTTTACACAGTCTGCATTATTCATTAAAAATGCTGTCCATGCAGTAGTGGGCAGCAAATTGCCCTTTAAACAACGTATTCATGAACAAGTGTAAAAACTTCCTGAGAAGGGTAGGATTTAGAAAACCAGTGGTCAGCCTGCTGCATCCCAGAGAGCCAGATGTCTCGTCAAAGTCCATTTTAGAGTTATGGACAGGATGTCACTACCTCATGTGAAAGCAGTGGGTTGTCAGTGCTGAGGTAATGTTGCTGGAAAGAGTGGTCAATTAGCTTAAATTAGTGAAAACTGGATTTATCCCAAGGCTTCTTAAACCTTCTTTGTCATAGATGTCCTTTTGGATCAAGATGCCAACCGTATTTTCTGTTGGTACAGTCATTGATAGTCCAGTGATGGGTGAGAGTTATACTACATTGTTGTAGTGGTCAGCTGTAGAATGTAAAAGATAAGTAGGTTTTCCCAGTGGTGGTGGGAAAGCTGATATATTTGGCTCAGTATTATAGGTGCCCAAAAATGAGATAATTTTCTAGTGGGATTTTGCAAAAAATCCATCTTTTTTTTTT
>VWZZ01007698.1:661692-696536 GCA_013399095.1 Psophia crepitans | reverse complement strand
AGTCTTTTTTTCTTTTCCTTTTTTTTTTTTTTTTTTTTTTTTTTTCTGTAGTCATGTCATGTTTAAAAGCCTACACTTTCAAAAACAATTGCTGTGCCTTCACTTGTCCCTTGGGACGTTTTATTAGCTCCTGATTCACTGTGAGCCCAAGCCTCTGCTCTCTGGCAATCAATTCTCTTGGGCAGCCACCCAAAAAGAGCAACTAAAACCGGCAATCATTTTCTGATAATTCAGAGCAATGTGCAGTTCATACCGTCAGCTGTGCCAGGGTGGATTTTAGCATTCCCCTCCACCCATGAGGTGCCTACATGGAGGTGCTGAATCCCCCCATGAACTGACATGAGAGTCTGGTACAAAGGGACAGGACTACAAGTACAGTGATGTGATTTTTCACCCCTCTGGGATCTCACCCAGTCTGAAAAACTGCAAATATAGGATAGGAAGACCAAATTATTTTCTTCCTTGACTGTTTTACTATTAGCCCCACTTAAACATTTTTTTCCGTGTAATTTGTGACTGGCGTCTGTATTCTTTCTAAACTTTATAAAAACATCCTTTCAATACTTTAAACTTTTCGTACCATGGCACTTTCCAAGTTAATTTGCAGTCTTGTCTTTGTTACTCCTGGCTTATCATTTCCCAACTCCTGCCCTGACATAGCTATAAATCCTCTGATTCAAAGTCTGCACCAGCAGAGACCAACAGCAGCTTGTCTGAACAAGAAGGGAAGAACCTGGTCTTCGGTAATTAATGTAGGAACCATCAGATCATATGAGACCGCAGGCTACGGAGGCTTAATTCTGTAGGTAAAAATGACCTATAAGAGCTGCCCTGGAGCTGAATGCCATAATCTTTACAGTAGGTCAAAATGAAAGAGTAGGCCAAATGAAATGCCTCCTCCTCTAGTTATGTACAATGGTCTCTTCCTCCCATCTCCTCTTTTTTTTTTTTAAAAAAAAAATTTGCTAAGATTCTTCTTTCAGAGATGTCTTTGGGCAACAGGCTTTGTCAGTTGCCTACCATGAAACGTTTGTGTTTTATCTGTTCCAAACTAGCTTTGCTCTATTAGCGCAACTCTTGCGTTTCATTCCCCTCAACTTAGCTGGGTTGGAGTGCTGCAGGAGAAGTGTCTTGGTCATAGAGTGTGGTTTAAAAGCATATGATTTAATCTAGGAAATTTGAATGGAAATATTTTAGGGCAATGTTTTCACTTTTTTGGTAGTTAAAAAGAAATGGGAAACGTTAGCTTGGAGAACAGAGTGCAAATCGAGCATTTGTGCAACACAGACAAATTATTACCCCCCCAGTTCAGTGAAACAGAAATCATAAGAGTTTGGGGTTTTTTAAAGGAAATTGTAAATATGAATTTTGTAATCCAATATTTATTGGCCTTGGTTTCTTCAAAATATATAGTTTCCAAATCTGAATTTAAATATTTATGCAGTAGCACATATTCCTGTTATAGCTAATATAAGTAATATATTTATCTTTCAAGGCAGCAATATTTTTTCACTCAACCTCGACTTTTAAGTTTGAATATGTGGATAGGAAGTGGTGCTATCTAGAAGTTGTTGTCACCTTATTTCTATGTAAAATCAAGATAATTCAGACTGCTCTTTTAAGAGGTAGCATATTTTATTTCTGTGCTCCAGCTGATCAAGCAGATTATGGTGGTTTATTGTCAGTTTTCATTTTTCTTCCTTGAGTTAGACAGATTTCTGAACATACCTTCCAAAACGAGAAGGTGAATTTACACAGCCAGTGGAACTGCTGGGAAAAAATTTAATGATGAATTATGTTTTTCAATGTAAAAATCCAGGATAAGATTTTCATACACGTGAAGCCTTTCTTGCATCATTCTCACACTTTAAAGGGCATATGATGGGTATATATTTAGAAGAGCCTGAGAGGGATTTAGGGTAACTGAGACTCTTGTCCATATCTCTGAGTAGGTGGAAACATCTGTTTCTGTAGGACATTTTTGATAGATCCCTGACATATTCTTGTCTGGTATTAAATCCAGTGCAGTTAGAGCCATTTCCTCCTGCTGAGGAAGTGATGCTGAGACCCTCCCAGTTCTTGCTCATTGTGTTTCCAATCCTCAGTTTTGTTTTGGCACTGAGTTTTCTTTGTATCAGACAGAATCCCTAGATACAGTAAGTTTTACTTTATTGTCCTAGTTATCCCAGGGTATAACTCCTTTTCTTTGTCTTTCACTCAGTTGTATAGCAAAATCAGTATTTTTTTTCCCTGTGGAACAGGCCACTTTTGCCTGCATTGGCATCTTAGTCAATGGGTCCCTGCCAGGGGCCATGAGCTCGCGGCCTGGGGAAAGGACGGTCTGTGCTCCAGCAGACGGCTTGCTGGGTGTATGGAGAGGAAACACAGCTTCCTTGTCCCAGGAAGCACTTTTGTCCTTTTTGGGGAGGTGGCAATGTTGGTTTTCTCCTGCCCTGCTGAGGGGGTTTGAGCTGGCTCTTGGAAACACTACAGTCAACTCCTAAAGAGGTGTGGCTCCAAAATCGGTCCTTGGCCTTATTGTCCCAACAGCAGAATATGTAAAAAGTCTCATTTTCAGAGGTGCTGGTTTGTAGAGGGAACTCCCACTGGTTTTCACTGAATTTTTGAGTGCGCAACCCACCAATTGGTCCAAAAAGAATTTCATGGGCTAGAGACTGTGTCCATGACTGGATGTCTGAACACATCTCGCCTACAGTGCTGCACCTCATTTACAGTATCTTGAGCTCTTCATCCAGGAGAACAGCAGTGGAAGAGTCCTCCCTTCCCCCTTCCCAGAAAAGGAAAGTCTCTCATACACCAGCATCGCAGCAGAAGTATTATTCTGTCAATACAGTGGCCCTTGGGATGTCAGTGGAAAAAGTTAAAAAAACTGAAGTCAAGAGAAAAGCCTAATACGGTTGCACTGACTTTGCATACACTTTGAATGAGCCATCACTGTGTCAATCAAGTGTCTAAGACTGAGCAATCTCACAATGTCAATGCAGGCTCTGTGCTAAAATCAATGGCAGAGTTCCTATTAATATTTGGAATTTCTATTTTCTTAGACTCTTAAAGCTATTTTCAAATCTTTTGAGTATTCAGCACGTGAGAAATATTGCTGCTCCTCGGCAGTCTTCTTGTTTCCTGCATTAGAAGTTGTGTGACAGTAAAGGGGTTTTTATGAACCCACTTGCTGTCTCCTTTTTGTACAAGGACGCCTTGAAAAGATCTCTGATCAGCTCTGTGCACATATGCTAAAAGAAAAAAAAAGTTTCCTATGTGGTGAAACTCCCTGTGGTTTCTAAACCTGTCATCACTGCCCCTTGCTTGCTCAGTCCTAGCAGAGGAGCCCAGGCAACCTCAGAAAACATTTAATTTGCAAAGGTTAGAGTGTTGGTACAGGCAGACTTCTGTCTCCTCCTGTACAGGCAACAGCCCTGACCTAAATGCCTGCAAGAACTTACCACATAAACCCAACCACCTGGAATTATCTGACTTCTCCCGTAATTTTGTAAACTATGGGGGGACTTATCAATGGCTTTAAAATAATTATCCAATGCCCCATTAAATCTCCCTTCAGCTGAGTTATAAGATGGGAAATAAGAGATGGCAAGCAGAGAATATCGTTCCTCGGTATGGTATAGCCACCTACTGTACCAAGAGAGCAGAAGGCGAAGCAACACTGGGTTTCTGGAGATAATGCCGGCCCATCAGCATTAGGCAATAATGGAGAATGTATTCCTCATCCTTCTTCTCCTCCAGACAGCTAGAGGTGATATATCTTTTGGCACTGTCAGCCTAATCTAGGTCAGTCCTATTGTCAGGCTCCTCAAATAGTACCTGTCCACGGTTGAAATTTATGTTGGAAAAGCATTAATGCAAGCTTTTAATAAGATGAAGAATTTAACAGTATGCTGTTATCTGGAGATGATATATTTTATATACAGGAGACATATTTAATTAGCTTTGCAATAGTCAAAGTGGCTCATGCAGAGGCAGGCATAGCTGTACCTCCACTCCTTCCCTCCTGTAATTAGAGACAGCAAATGCAAAGCACATATTAACTTTTCTGGTGGTTGAGATGCCTTACGTAGACCTTCATACGCGCTGCTGCTCAAATATAAATTAGCCCTTGCAAAGCACGCTTGGTGGATAAGTAAAAAGGAGGAAAAGGACTCCTTGAAGTTTTGCTGTTGGATACCCATAGCAAGGGAGAAGGCTGGGAGCTGCATGACCTGCAAACAACTTCGATCCAGCAGGGAGGAGGATGACACAAAGAGGTGGGTGAGATACTCTGGGTTCAAGGACCACCCTACACTCGGGGCTACTTCTACAGCCAAACCTTTCTTGGCCATCACTTTATGTTGTGGGCCCAGTGGGTATGCAGGGAGCTGGGTTGTCCCCGTCCTTGGAGAACCCTCCTTCTCCACCTGTAATGATATTCCAGCACCTGTCAGGTGAGTGACAGGTGAGTGGGTCACCTCCCTCCTACCTGGGAGGTGCTCTGGAGTCAACAGTGTGGGTGAAGTCAATGACGCCATTGACTGGAGCTAGTGTTGATGATCTTGTGCAGGTCATTACAAATAACACTTCAGCTTATCTTATTTCTCTCTCAGCCCTCATCTCTTGTTGTCCGTGCGTGCCAGAGCCACTCAGGAAAACACACATTTCACTGCCACGTGCCTCCAGAGGCTCCATGCAGAGCAGTGGCCAAGAACGTCCTTGATACCCTGTGAGCATTTCTGCTCTTCAAGTAGAGCATGTGCAAAGGCTTCGCTCTGGCTTATGGACCACCTGTGCACCAAAATGCGAGTCCACAGGAGTAAGAAGGTTGCTGGGGTGAGTGCGGTGCTAAATGGCACTACGCCTGGTTTCTCCTCTTATCTTTTCCTCCTCAGGAGATGTCATCACTTAACAAGATGACATTTCTTTGAGCCACATTAAGCCCGTGCACCCCACGTGCATAGCCCAGGCATCGGGGTGTTCTGTACCCCTGTGGATGGGGTCACGTCTGGCAGCTGATGGCTGAGAGCCTGCAGCACTGGGACCCTGTAGCAGTGTGACAGCTCTGCCATGACCTTTGCCCTTGGGACAGCTTCCCAAAATATTCTGTGGTGGAGAATTTACTTGTTTTTAATGCCAAAACAATTTTTAAAGACTGGCGATAAACAGCAAGTCTGTTTCAGAGGAATCACATTTATTAATGCATAGCAATGAAATAACTGTGAAAAGAAAAGTTGGGAAAAATGCTTTATTTCTCTCATAATGATGATACATCTAAGGTTAAATAGACAAACATGTTTTATATATACACTCTTCTAGGCTATTAAGGCTTTTCTCCTGGCTGAAAAGATACAAGAAATCACCATAAACTTACTAAATTTAAATGGCTTCTGCTAAAAAAACCCCACAGTTCACTATTAATAAGTTGTTGAATAACAGGCATTTAAAGAAAGACATAACTATGATATTAAATAGATAAATGTAAAATACTCTGTGTGCATTTAAATGTGAAGATCACATTAGGAGTAGAAAATTACAAAAATTTAAATACTGTAGGAGGTTGTTATGTAGGTAGTCTATAAAAAACAGGCAATTTGGAATTCCTCTAAAGAACATAAACCCTAGATAGAGCTGCTAGTTCCTTTGATAAAGACAGGTCTCAAGCTGAAGGTTTGATGTCTAAAACCCCCAAAAGGTGTCTGAGCTATCTTTTTCTAAGGGATTATATAAGATAAAAGCTTGCACTGTAAGTCCCTATTTTAAGAAACAGAGTTGCTAGGAAGTTGCTAATACGAAAGGCTAATTGTGCATGCAATGGAAGTATCACTCCATTCACAAAATAAAGTGCTAACATTTTAATAAGGGTTGAAAATTGTCTGTTCAGGAGCTGCTGCTGAGGGTATGTCACTCAGGGGCTGCTGCCTCGTGCCCCTGGCACCGTGGCTTCTCCTAGTCCAGTTTCAGCACTGGGATGTCCCATGGACATCGTGGAAGGGCTGTTGTCACTTACAGCAATGTTGAGGAAGTAAAGAGGATGACACATCTAGGTTTAGTACAGTGCGGTCTTCCCAAACTGTTCGCATCTCAACTACCTACTTCTTTTATTCAGTTCTTCGTGGGTTTTTTGCCCTTCCAACCTCCAGTGTCTCCCCCAGAATGTCGCCCTTCCCTGCATCAATTAGCTTGTTTGCCCTGGGATATTTTCCCTTTCGGATGCCAGGACCCTTGTATCCAAGATACAATGCAGTTGCTCAACACTCTCTTTGCTGACACTGAAAAGTTTTGCACCTCCTTTATCTTAAAGATACGTTTCATATCTTAAAAGGGCTGCATCCCTTTCTGGTTGTGCCTACCTCTTCCTGTGGATTAGGAGGGAAGACCTAGACTGCTAATTTAAGCATTGCAATTAATTGAATTTCTGCAGTTTGGTGCACTTAATCTAGGCTTTAGGGTCTGAATCCAAAGCTGGTGTGAAATGTAATTCCTCCATTGGATTTGCTGATTTATGTGAGCTAGATCCATGAGCAGACATGTATTTTAATGTGGGATAAAGGAAAAAAAGCTGAGTACGATCGGGACAGTGAGGACCCTCCAGCCAGCACCACCGCACGGGCTCAGGACACAGGGCAGACCCCTCTCCTTTCCTCCTCTCTTCCTGGACCGATGAAAGCATCTGGTTCAGACCCTACAGTCATGCTTTCCCACTCCTGGCATTTCCAGGGCTCATTTTAATCGTCAAGGTCTTGTATTCCTGGCAGTGCAGCAAGTTGTCTCTGTGTACAAGAACTTGTATCAGAATCAGGAATCGGATCCTCAGCTGATGCAAATTGGTGTCGCTTCATTAAATGTGGCTACCCCGGTGCTATCAGTGCAGCTGGGTTGATTTACAGCAGCTGAAAATCAGGCCCCAGAGCTTCCTTTTATTAAAACATTCTTGATCTGTAAAATAAAGTTGCGAATAAGATGATGGTGACAGAAGGGGATAGCCTGCTTTGTAGTACCTTGTTCACTAACATTAGAAATGATATGGAAATTCAGTTGATGTTTTGCCTTTAAAATATTAGTTAAATCATTCTGTCAACACATATTTTTAATACATATCCTCCCTGTCAGATTTTACACTTAATCTTGGAGTCTGTAGACAGCTCAAGAGCATCACTTTCTGCAGCGACTCCTGCATCAAGGTCTCCTTTTCTGTTATATTCAGCTTGCATCTGTTTAAACACAAGATACGAGATAAATGATAGTGCCAAGCTTAAACATACATCATCAGGACTCTGATGTGAGGATCTGGAAATGGCAGGCCAGATGGTGTAACGCAAAACTCAGACATCACAGTTTGTCATGCCGTGCTCCAGTCCACCGTACTAAAAATGGACTTCCCCGGGCACTTAGTCAATCATCTCTCTGGTGACCAGAAAGCAGGGGTCAAAACAAGAGATGTCATGAAACAAAGGTTGTGGTCCTGCTCGGCAGCTGTTCAGCCCTCCAAATCCAGACATCGTCCTTGCTAGCTACAGAGATGAAATTAATAGTGGAAGGAAATTATTCCAGATTATATCACTGGGTCTGAACAATCACGCTAACTATTTTTTTTTTAATTAACATAAAAGAAAACATGCTTACTGATTTTGTAGAACAGAATCAATAATATAAGGACCCACCTGGAATAATGTAGTATTAAAGAACTGGGGTTTTTTGGAGGACACCGGAGAGATCAATAACATAAATAAGTTCCTGTGATGTTTGCTGCAAGGAAACTATGTAAATGCCATCCAGGGGGAAAAAAAATTAGAAACTACCTCACTATATTTATCAGAAAAGAATTAATCATAAAGAAAGGTGGCAGAACCAAAAGACACTCATTTGAATGAAAGTTTTTGGGGTTAATTTTGATTTATGATGTACAACCACATTTGAAATGTGACCACACTTTAGAATTTTTACATGCTGACCTCAAGGCTGTATTCAGAAACTAGTCTTGCTGCTGAACTAGAGTCAAGATTGTATATGGGAATCTGCTAGGAGTAATTGTATTTCATATTCATTAATAATCAAAATACTTGTACTTGGAGGATAATTCCTCACCACACTACTCCAGTTTTCTGTGTGTGCAATTTCAGTGAAACCTGACCGTTGAATTCTTCCCAAATCATTTGAAACCATCCAGCAGTAAGGATCCAGTTGTGTAGCGATGTAAATTCTGGACTAACGTGGTAGTGAACTGAGTTTTCTGGTGCTAAAGGCAAGCAAGGAAAGGGAGGGAACCGCAGCTTCCATCAGCAGATCAAACACCTCGCAAACCCACTGAACTGGAGGTGTCACTCCTAGTTATCAGAGGAAGGTTTGCTGTGTTATGGAGGGCAGGTCTGTTTGCTAAACTCTGCCGGCTGGGGAAAAATATTGTATGTAGCATTTGTTTTGATTTAGCAAGGTAAGTTACTCCTTGCACTGTTACGCTTAACTTTGAGGTAGAAGGGAAGGTTTCTTCGTTCATAAAGTACTCATCTCTGTGAGACTTTATCAACCAGCGACTTCAGCAAGTGTGTGAGGAATGGAAAAGATTCAAATAAAACACACTGGCATTTTTAAAATTCGCTTTAATTTACTATTCTTTCTGTATTTTCAAACTGCCCTGAGCATAGACAGGGCTGAATAAGAAGCCAATGTACTTTAAAGCTTGTTTACCAACATTAATTTGTGCAGTATGAAATCCAGTTTAACCTAAAATGGGACAACAAAGAACTTCAATGCTTTACCCAGACTCTTGCTGTCTCCATGCAGAGGTTTCCTTGCTCAGCAGGACACATCCCTTGAACAAGGTAAAGGATGCATCGGTGTAGCAAAGTACTGTCCTGTTTGGAAGAAAAAGAAAAAAAGAAAGGAAAAAAACAAACAAAAAAAAGATTCAGAGTTGTTCCCTGAATACAAGTAAGTGGAATTTGTCTTGATTCTTTGCTTTACAAAGAAGAAAAAAGAGATTTTTGGAAGTACACGTTGAAGGTAGAGTTAACTTGGTATAACAGGCCAGTAAACGTAGAGCCAGCCTGTTTTGGAAGTGTAGAGTTAAGCTGAATTGTATTTATGGGAGCAAAACACCAAGAGCCCATTGGTATTTTATAGAGCTTTGATTTGATAGGTTATTGATTTTGGCTTCGGGGGATATAGCCCCTGTTGAGAAAGTATCAAACTCACACTGAATAAAATTGTCAAAAGCCTTAAAACCAGTAGTGAGGGACTGGCTAGATCTAACTGTAGCGCTTCAAATGGAGTGGGGAAGATATGCCTTATTGCCTTCAGACCTCTGAAAGCAGTTATGTGTATTAAATACTGGAATAACTTGATATTTTAAAAGCTTATACGCTCATCCAAGTAAAATGGATTTAGAAGACTGCTGGGAGTTTCATTATTTTATGACTGAATCAATACCCAGATTTATGCCTTTTGGACGTAGAAACTTGAATTTAATTGAGAAAATGGATCTAATGAGGATAGACTTTTTTTATGCAGGTGCCCTTGTTTAAAAACACACATGCACACAATTCTGAACCACATGGAAAAAAAAAAAAAAAGAGCAACTTACTTTTAAGGGTTGAATATACCCACCAAAAGGGTGACACACCCAAAATATTGGGGAACAGGCAATGGCAAAGAAATGGTAGTAATTCCAAACACATAAGAAACCAAACCTTTTTGTTGTTTTTTTTTCCTCCTGAATACAAAATTAATTAGTTAACACAAAATTATTAGTTAACAGCAAAATTATTGGCAAGATGGCATCAACCTGGCCATCAAAATCAGCATGAATACTGATTCAAGTGAAGCATCAGTATTTCCTATTTGCCCATTCTCTGGCAAATGTGTGATATTTATGGTACGCTTTTCCTAATACAAGTTATTATCTACAGTGATGAAAATCAGAAGGAAACTGGATTTAATATATTTAGCTGAATTCTGCTCCCTGTATGGAATCAATTTAAAAAAAAGCCCCAGACAAGTATGTATGCGTGTGCTTAATTTTATTTCTGTCTCCAAGACCAACTTTAGACCACATGCTTTGCCAAATTGAAATCAAAATGCAGAGTAACCCCATTGACTTCAGTGAAATAACTTGTGATTCAGTCCCATATATTTGTCTCAATATGTGTTTCATTGGCTATAATAGGCAGAAACTATTTATGACAAAAATTTCCTGGACTTTTACAGGCATAATTAGCACTCTGAAGGGCAGAAGAAAACTAGTAGGAAAAGCTAACAAGTGTAGAAACGTAGATGGAGAAGTCATTAACTTTTCATTTCTTCTATACATATACTCACACACACACACACACAAATGACTCTCCGCTGGGAACGTACACATCTTGAAAATCTAAATTACAGACTGAGAATAGGTTTGTGTCGCAATGTACTGCAAGAAATTTTCAAGTTTATAGTTGGCAAGAAATTAGCATTTACTATATAGAGAGACACCATGATGGAGTATATTTTGCTCTTTATGTTAAACTTCCATTGATTGCCATGGGAATACTCTACGTGCGGAAAGGCGGTAGGAGCTGTGCCTTTAACAGTAAACAACAGTGATAGTCGCTGATGTTTCTGTCTGCACTGAAATAAAGTGCTAATAAAAAAAAAATCTGTGTTCTTATTGTTTAAAAACCACAGTCGATAGATTTTTATTTTCCCTACTGACTTGAACAGTAAACTTCTGTAAACAAAATCTGACATGCCTATCTTATTAAATGTAATTTAAATGAGCACTCTGGAAAAAACCAAAGATACCTTCCGTGAAAAGATGCAAGGGATGGGACTTGGAAAGTCTCAGGTGGCACAGCTTTTCCCGTGTAATTTTGGGCATGGGCCTCGAATTTTCTTTTTCTTGCAGAAATACGGAACCACATTCACACAGGCAAGGTGCTTGCGGCAGTGCGAGGACGTGTTGTGATGGCATCCGAGCTGCTGTGGTTGTGGGTCCCGTGCCTCGGTGAGCTGTACCCCAACCAGGTCTGATGCAGTGAAACACCCCCCCGAGCAGATCGGGAGCCTGATCAGGAGCTGCACGGTTCCCCGGTGCCTCCTCCCAAACTCCCCTGCATACCCATCCATGTCTATTTTCCTTACAATGCCAGCCGGGAATTTTAGTGACCGTTAATGGGATTTATGTGTAGGCTTCAACGGTAACGCAGACCCCGCCATGGCACATGGTGTGTACTCCACCCACCCAACTGACCACACCAGACTTCCCTTGTATTTGGCAGCCAGATTTGTCCCTGAAGTTAGTGGCAGATTTGGGTGCGGGTATAAGCCTGTGCAGAGCACAGACCGCAGCAGATAAAGATGAGGAGAGGAGCCAGCGTGCCTCTGCTGCGCTCGGGATCACGCCTGGGGAAACGCTCTGTGGTCCAGGCTGGCCTGAGCATCCACAAATGTGCAGCTGCAGATACTTCTGTAAATAGCTCCCAATAAAAATAAATCTCCAGAATAAATAACTGCAGGCTGTGCGCTTTGTGTCTATTACTGCTCGCTGTGCTCATAGAAATTTCCCAGCAAGTCTCTCTTGTTTTATTCAGGCGAGCGGATCTCTACTGGAGTTAATGGCATGACTGTCATGTACAGTGAGCTGGAGTTGTGCATCGTTTTGCCCCCAAGTAATTTTACAGGCAAGCGAGTCCCGTGACGAGCGGATCGGATGTCCCGCACAGCGCGAGCCGTAGAACTTTGTCCCGTGACTCCTGCGTAGCAGCCTGACTGTTGCTAACTAATTCTGCAAGCGTGGCGAGCTCAGGAGGAATTAGCTGCTTTTAAAAATAGATTACTTCCCGTCACGTTCCAGTATTTTTACTGAGTGTTTTTCGCACAAATTTTCTGTGTCTCACTGATACTAACATTTCTTAAGATTTAATTTTTTTTATAAACAACATACCATCAGAAAAAAACCCTGGAAGAAAATCTGTAAGGACAGTGCCAAGGAACTGTGGGGTACTGGAAGTATGAATGTTTTTCTGCATTGATGCGGGTTCAAAATGGATCTCATTTTCCTGAAATGTTTGCACGAAGCAGGAACACGGGAGAATGAAATTGCTGTAACGATTATTAATGTCCTTCAGGTCGGTTGTGCCCGTAAGATTTGCTGCAAGGACCAGTTCAGCATCTCTGTGCCAGGGATGACCGTGGGGCAGAGGCACCCGTGGTGCCCGGTGGGTGAGCAGCATCACCCAGCGAAGGCTGAGGAGCGATGGCAGATCTCTGCGCGAGGGGTACAGGACCAGCCCGAAGCCTCAACTTCTGCCATAACATCACCTTAATGAACCCACTGACGGTCTTTCTTACAGTGGCAATAGGACGTAAACCACACGTTGGAAGATAAAGAATATGCTTTTCCAGGTCGTAGCAGTTTGTAATGGGATGTTCAGAATGACTCTGACCGCCACCCTCTCTCCCCTACAAAGAACACCCAAGCAAGGGCTATTCATTTAGCCTCTCCTCGGAGAAGAAGGAGGCTTTCAGCTTCATGATTAAATCTATCTAAACTGCTTTAAAAAGTCTGCACTTTCATGCTAGAGCAATTTGCATTAGGTTTTTGCCAAGCAATTTTTTTTTTTTTTAAGGCATGTTTTTTTGCTTTATTCCGTACATGAATAGAGTCCAGGTAAAATATTTTTAATTCATTTCAGGCTGGATTAGTTATTGGAAAAAAAGAGATTTTTTTTTTCCTTGTTGTTACTTGATTTAATTAGTGCTCTGTTTTTAAAGTGGCAAGCCGAGCTTTGCCAAGTCTGACTCTCTGACTCATACTAACAGGGTTTTATAGCCCCACCTGCATCTAAGAGAAGGAAAAAAACCCCAAAGCTTTATTTTTAACTCCACGTACATACCTTCTCCATTCCATTAAAACACACAAGTGCCAGCGCCCACTGTCAGCCCAGCGCTGGCCTGTGGGCTGCTAAGCCAGAGCCCACCGAAACCCGCGGCACTGGCAGGCAGAGGGATCTGCTCCAGGCAGGGAAACTCACTGGTGTACCTTGTTTCTTATACACAGTGTGTAAGTGAACTTCAGGGATAGAGAGCTTTTAATTTCATATTATTAATATTCTCCTTCTCTCATAGGGATTTGTGCCTTCGCACCTCTCCAGCAGCTGAGCATCGTGCGGGTGAACACATGGAAAACTGCAGTGTGTCCCCCAAAACCTCTCTTATTTACCCAACGTCTGCTTGAAGTCTGGGAAAGAGAAAAAAAGCAACTGGAATTCCCTTCTTTTTTTTTGTTATTTTCTTCTCTCTTTTTCCCTTTCTCAAACCAGAGGCCCATGACTGTAGCTGTGCTTCGCACTCCCGGACCACGTGCAGATGCTGATAGAGGCTGTGTGGGGCGAGTGTGCAGCTGTGCATGCGTGCGCAGAGCTGGTCTTGGCTCTGCAGTCCCATTCCCACCTTACTGACCCCGAGGCAGGTCTGTCTCCTTGAGCTCACCAGGAATCTGGGAACGAACAGTTAATCCCGTTGGAAAAACTTCGCATTTATCATTGCTGAGGCTTTTTGTAGGATGGGGCCTGTTGAGGTGAATCTTTTCAGTTTGAAAAGGTTTTGGGTAAAAAAGCTTTTTTAAATTATGAAACCTGTCCAGGTTTTGACATTTAAAAAATTTTCCTCTTTGCTTTGAAATTTTTTGTTACTTTATTCTTTAGGCTAAAAACAATAAAAATTCAGTAAGGTAAAAAATTTGAAGAAAATATTTCAAAATAAGTTATTTACTTTAATTCTGCTTTTTCCCCAATGGTCAGCTCAGAAATGTTTATTGGTTTGTTTGTTTAAATCCCTTCTTTACTTATCCTGAACAGGAGCAGAAGAAAACCACCGAGATGTCAAGACCTCTGACAAAGCGAGAGAACCCCGTCTTCCCAGGCTCTGCGCAGAACAACCATCCCGCAAAGGTGTTGGGGTTTGCTCCCTTCCTCCTTCCCTCCCTCCGTGGGTCCCAAGCCCCCGTGGTGGAGGATGGAGGATGCAGAAGGATGCTCCTGGAGGTAGCTGATTCCCTCCTCCTGCATCTCTCAGGGCCAGGATAACCTGGCACAGGGATTGCTTGTCTGCTCTCCCACCACCTTGCCTCATCCCCTCGGCCCACGAGGGCCCCAATCCTGCTCTTCCCAACACCGCTGGCAACCTCCCCGCTGGCTTTGGCAGGAACGGGCCTTTCCCTGTTGATTTTTTCCCTGTCAATCAGTTACTTTGACATCTAAATGTCAAATGACACCACATGGCATTTTTTTTTTTTTCCTTGTAATTTAATTGCAGGCACAAAATGGTGGGTGCAGCGCGAAGGGTTTTGAGAGAATGTATCATTAGCAAATTCAATTAGCTGGCACTTGTGCTTGCTGGCATGGAGGGCTCTGACGACGGTGCCAGGGAGGCTGCTGCCACGCAGAGGGGGCCACGGCGCAGCGGCAGCTCTTCCAGGCTTTCTGGCTCACCTTTTCTTCCTACCCCTCGGGCGCAGGAGAGCCGGCCCTCCTAAACAGCTTGGGATAAGAGGCTGTACAGTCAAAATCTCCCTCTGCAATGATAATAATACAAGGGTCTGTCCTGCTTCCAGGAATTGTCTTACTGTACCAGCAAATCAGCATTTCTTCAGTTGTAACATCATTCCTGGAAATAGCGTTACATGACATGCCCTCGCTGCCTGTCTCGGTGTGAATGAGAATCCAGCAAAGCTCATGTTTTCCATTGTTGAAATACTAGCATAAATCTTTCACTAATGCTCTGCTGTCTTTTATTATAACAGTCACTGCAGCATAGAAAAGTACGTCAAATCTCTCCTTGCTGGTACAGTCAGTCGTTGGCATCGCCCTGACATGTTGTTTCTTTCCTTAAAATGGCTTTGTAAAGGGACTAAAATGAGTTGCTCAGCCTCTGGCAGCACCTTTGCGTGTTTTGACAAATCTGAGGCTTCAATGTTGTATGCAAGAACGTTCAAAACAGTGGGGAAAGAGAGTCCTAATGACAGGTTTTGACAAAAGTCAGCCCTGTGTCGGAAGTGGCGGTCCCGGATCTCATTATTGGGGCAGACTCTGCACTGGTGCCTGCACACCAAGAGGAAGGTGATGGGGATGAGGGCAGGATGCAAGGGGAGGGATGTCCCTTCCATCGTGCAGTGGCCGGAGCATCCACCCCGTGCCGTCAGGATGCTTGTGTGCTCCCTGCAACACCTGCGGATGCGGAGGACCGGGTCCTCCCCTGGCCGCTGTTAGCAGAAGCCCTCACTTCAGCACACGGACACCAGCTTGCAGGAGCCAAGGGTAAGGCAGAGCTGTGTTTAAGTCAAAATCAACTGTCCTTTGCAAAGGACAGATTTAGGCTGACTTGCGAGGGCAGCGGTTTGGGACCTGCCTTTGCCTGTGCTTCCTGAGGGAGGCTAAGGTCGCTCTGAGGTGTGAACGTTCCTCTGTGCTTTGACTTTCCCCTTCAGAACTGAGTATTTCTGTTGTCTCTAAAGAGGAGCTAACAGTTGGAGACTTGAGGCTGGTTGAGAAAATAGTTACACAGAGAAATATTAAAACCACACTGAAGGAAGGAATTAATGACTGGCTGCCTGTACCCCAGAGCATCCTGTATCTCTGTGCCTTCTCTCGTCATTTCTCTTGCGTTGCCTTCCTATGTTGTAAGCTCCTCAGAGAGGCTAATGCCTTCTTGGATGTCTGTGTGGCCCCTTGTGGCTTTTGACTGCTCCTCCAATAGAAGAAATTACTCTTTCATGATGAAAAGCTTCACTGCAGCTTCCAGCAGCACCAGGAGCTGCCAGAGGAAAGGTTGTTGAGGCTAAAGCACTCAGTGCTTCACCCTGGGCCACCAGGACCAGCTGGTGGGGAATGACCACTGGCAAAGGAAACAAAATATGGAAGGGGAAAGTTAGTCGGGGTAAAGTCTATTCATCTGCAAAGTGGTTGTCTTCACCGCTCTTCCACTGACCAGTGCTTGGCTGGTGCCTTGCTGTCTCTCTCATTCCACGTTCAGTGCAGGATGCTCCTGATCACTCGTCCCAGCCAGGACACTGGCTTTTATCTACTGCTTAAAAATTGTTGCTCCTGAAACTGCTCTTCTCTCGCTGTGACAGGCAAACACAGCTCCTCTCAGCTCCTTTCAAAGCAGCAAAGGGCGCAGCCTAAGTCAGGTCTCCCCTTGGGTCACTTTCTCTCCAAGGTTTGTTCCTTCTGGGCAAGAAGGGACATCTTCTCACCTGTAAGACCCTCCTCCTACATCCCAGATTGGGAAAAGCTGCTTCTCCTGAAGCCAAAGATTCTTGTGAGGTGTGGAGAAAAGCTTTTGCCACAGGTCCCTACAGGACAGCGTGAGCAGCAATGTCAATCTCGGTGCAGAAACTCAAGTCCTCTTCAAAAGGAGTATAGCTCATGTCCTGTATTTTCCTGATTTTCTGCTTATCGGTTTCCAAACTGTGTGGTTCAGAAGCGGATGTCCCTTCAGTGCCCAAGACAGTTGTGTAAAGGATGTACTAACATTTTTTTTTGGGGTGGTGTAACTGAGGCAGGATTCTTGTGTGAGTCAGCAGGGCTGCAAATGGGTTCTGTGGCAGGACTGGAATTAAATTGTGCCTCAGATCTACATTTTCTCCCCAGAGGCATCAGACAGCCTAATTTCTACGCAGACATCGCAAAATTATTGCGGTTTCTTGGGAGTACAAGCTCAGCCCCAGCCCTTCTCCGAGGGCGCTGGCAGAAGGGCCATCCCTTCTTCCCAGGGCTGCTGCGGGGGAACATTCTGATGCCCCCTGCAAAAGACTGCAAAGCGTTTGGCATAGGTGCAAATAAGCAGAAAGTGTCTGGCAAAGCTCCCTGGCATTTTTTTATTTTTTATTTCCCACTCTGCACAAGATGTTTTACAGCCTTTGTGAGCCCGTGTAGATGCTGGTTTCTGGCATGTGTTGTGCTGGAGACTGCAGGCTGTTGCTGAAGCCTCGGGAGTGCAGCTGGCCTTTAAACCCGGCTTTATAGGAAGGAAACTCTCTGGTCCCTCTGGAAGGAGGTATAATTTTGTGACACTTAGTGGAAATAGAGCAGGTTTAGTTTGGTCAAAGCGGGGGGTATTTCCAAGGAAACACGAGGTTGTTAGGAGTGTTCCAAAGTCAAGGCAATTCCAAAGAATTTCATTCCAATTGTCTTGCTTTCCCAGGCTAATTTTATGAGGAGGCCCTAAGATGTGAATGAGGAGTGATCTTGTTCAGACTGAAAAATAAAATTAACACCACTACGAAGAAGACTGAAGCCCAGAAAACCGCAAGTGTCTCATTTTTTTAACTGAAGGATACAAAGGCTCAGCTCATGATGTAACTGAGGTCCATCTGGAATAATGTATTTCACACTTGCCTATGAGAGGAAAGTAAAGTGAGATCCCCTTGGATGGACGCAAGCTCTTTTTAGTGCACTAAAGAAAATATGGATGTTCTTCTTCTTCCTTCTCTTGTAGGACTTTCTACCCTGTCCTGGGTCCTTTCTCCTAAACCCTGCCATTTCTCTCTTTGTTATGTAGGTAACCACTCCTGTTGTTCATTTTCTCTCCGTTTCAGTGCTTAGCACCATTACAGTTCTCAGACGAAGTTCAACTAAACCTGTATCCTAGTAGCCAGGAACAAGCCTGGTCTGTACCACCTCCCTCCTCCAAACTAGTGGTCCCGTTTCTCTCTCTTGCCAGCAACTTTGGAGTTTATCTTGAGTCTGTACTTTTGTTTTGTGCCTCATATGCATTTTGTTCCCTTCTCTTTCTCGCTCCTCCACTCCAGCCCTGCACACCAGCTCATCCTCTCGCTGTAGGCATCCCTAGTACATCACCTCCACGGTTTCAGAGGGGTTGTTAGAGAGCAGAGAGTGACAAAACCCGGGTAACCTGGGTTGTGATGGATGGCTGCAGTGTCAGCCAGCAGCGGCTGCTGTAGGTAAACCAGAGCACTGATATTTATACAACTTAAGTTGCCTCACTCCCCAGAGTGAATCTCCACAGAGTTGTTTTTCTAGGTGTGATTATTTGGAGTACAGTACTCCCTGTAAGTTAGATATTCTGCAATAAAATAGACTTCAGCAACTTCATTGCTATATATAAAGTTTTCCCTCAAACCTCTTCTGAACTAAGTCCTGTCTTCTTCCTAGGAAGCATCTGCTTCCCATTGCCAAATTCTTCTGCGTTCCTGTCCCTTTGGTCGTGTTTTCTCTGAATCTTTTAAAAAAAAATGTGCATTTTGGCTGCACGGTCATGCCAAGGAGTGTGAGAGTTTGCACATTTAGAGCAGGGATTGGCCCGTCTCGAATTGGTGCATCCAGAGAACCTGTCACAAGTTCCTTGAAGCACTTCTGCCTTCTGTTGTGCTGGCACCGAGCTGACGGGCGCTCATTTTGCATGTCTCGGCTCCGCGCTTGGCTGGTGAGGATATTTGTGAGGCTGGATATTTCTGGTTCTACTCCACAGAAGCCTTAAATGGAGTATTTGCTGTGCCCTGCCTTACAAAAAGGAGCCTAGTAATAAAACTTTGAAGGCTCCTGTTCAAAACCCTTATGTCAGACCTGCCTGGGTGGTGGTATGTCTCTCTCCCTTTCTGCTGAAGGAGTTTCTGAATTTTTTGGCTGTTGCCACACTCCCTCAGCTCCCCTGCAGCTCTCCTTGCTTTGCCTTACCGATGGGTTTCATAGGGCTTATTAATGTCATTTCTTCTGATACCGTTCAAGCCATTTTTCACACATGAATTCAAAGATCTGAAAGTGGCTTACAAGGCCGTTCACACTATTTGCTGTTGTGCAGGATGGCACCGATGCTCTTCCCAACGCTTTGAACCACCCCATAGGGCTGACAACAGAAAGCGCTTATGGTCTGAAATCCCAGCACAAGTCCTTTTCCATGAAATTATGTCTTTGGAGCCTTAAAAGCTACATTTCTGCTCAGCCCCTTAGGACTCTTCCATCAGGCGATGGCAGAAGGAGCCTGTGCTGACCGATTAGCAAACACCAGCAGCTGTAGATCTCTATCAAGCAGCGTAAGCCACATCCCTTGAGATTACCAAAGTAGAAGTGACAGCATATGGATGCAGGTCTATCACCTGTCTCATCTCTCAGTGGTGACTTAATTATCTGGCACCTGGAATCCTCTTACTGCCCAAACAGAAGTAAGAGGAAAGAATGACTGATTTAAAACCTCCTTTCTCCAAGTAGATGCTGATCTTGTGTTGCTGGATAATTTTAATGGTGCCTTCTGACCTTGAGAGGGATGAATTTAAGTGAAATGTCAGGCATTTGGATCTCAGCAAAGTTTGGATTTCCAAAATTAAAAAATACAAATAGTTACAAAGACGGCGCTGTGCCTTCTCTGGACGGCTGAACAAGTGCCATTAGTGCTTGACGTATTCCCAGCTAGATATAAAAGGAATCAGGAGTGTTAAGGAAAAACAGAGTAAAGCGAATGCCTATTACAGCTGTCGCAATAGGAAAGTTGCAACATTTGCTTGTAGGAAAAGATGCAGAAGCACACAGAGTACCTGTTAGTGCGAGCGAAGTCAGACCTGGGCAGGATTTCAAGTGTTACAGACACAACCCTGAAAACTATATGCAGAGCAGCGTGACTTTTCCATGATGCTGGTTAAGAAGACGTGCCATTGCAAATTCTTTTTTTTTTTTTAATTTTTTTAAGGCTGCTTAAGTTTTTTTGGGCCTTTATAGAGTAGACGCAGATTAGGAGTGTTGAGGGCACCAGGGGACTGAAACAAGGGAACAGTGTCCTTGGCTGTGTTATAAACACGACTTGTCCCTTGGCCACCCTCACTGCAGATCGCATTTCTAGCTGAGAAATACAGTTCTTGGAGGAAAAAAATCCACCCTTGGTCCCTTTGTCCTGTTTGCGGACTATACAGTCCTACATGTCTCCCTCGTCCATCTTTAAAATCAGGATTTCTCTGGGTCAGACATAGTCTTCTCCCACACCTATAAAACACTGGTCATGACAGAGCCGTTACAGACAAAGACAGGGGGTTTTATTCCACAAGAGATTCTGGAATTTGGGGGAAAATACTAGTTTAGATAGACGTCAGAAAATGAAAGAACTCCTATAGAAGGATTGTCAAAGAAAATTAATTCTGGAAAAAAGGAAGGTTTCTGTTCTAGCTTTTATTTTATATTTTAATGAAAAGGGACAGATGGTTAACCTGAATCACAAGGACTTCTCAGGCTCCCAGGAAAGCGCCCAGGTCATTCCTCTTACTGTGGGCTGCCAAAGCCCCGTGGAGCCCTCCAGGGAAACGAGTACTTCCCAGTGTTACCTTGCCCACAATGCTGCAAGGTCTGCTTTAGCAAATGATCAGTCTGTCATGAACAACCATTTTACTGGAAAATTTCTGCTCAAGTTTAGCTCTGATAATTATAAAGCTTCTAAAGGCATTAACAAAGAATGCTGGTTCAGGTTTTGTCTTAAGAAAGGTTTCTATCACAATTAATCTTTGCCTACTCTCCATCTTTTCTTACTTCTTGGAACATAGAGGCATTGCTATAAATATCCCTGCGTATAAATATAGATTTCTACATACACATACACACTCAAGTGCACAAATTTATATTTTATCATACCATACCCTACTGTGCCATATAACAATATAATATTGCATGTCTGCAATGAGAAGCCACATTTTTCTGGCCTGGTTAGTCAAAGTGAAGCATCAAAGGTTAATTTCTTTCTGTCTAAAATTTGCATGAAGTTAGATCTGACTTTACTGTGCCACGATAAACTTCGCGTACTATATCTCGTATAGAGGTAAAATATATTTTCCATGACTTAAACCTTTGTGGATTGGTGCTACGCTAAGGGCAATTAGATTTAACATCCCTGGATGCTTCAAAGGCATTTTATAGGAGTCACTCTTTTGTTCCAACTCTAGCGCTCAGAGAGACTGAGACATTTTTGGAATGGGTTTTGATGGACTTGTATGAAAATTTATATGACTAAGAATTGGATTTGTTCCTCTGGAATATTATGGATTATTTTTATGTTGGAATTACATAAGTGTGCAAAGCTTTGTGCAGTTGGCTTAATGTAGCTAAAAATATATTTTCTGATTTCTATTTGGAAAGGTAGCTGGATTTTTCCAGCTTCCCCTCTCAGTGATGACTTTACGGTGTGTGTGGGTTATAGATTGTAGGAAAAACTGAAATGCATAGCAAAATCAAGGGTTTTAAAATGAATTAATATTTGATTATATCTTAGAGAAGATGAATATTGATGCATGTCCTTCTCCACTCTCAGTTTTGAACTGTGTTGAAATCCCTTAGAAATGGAATTTATTTCAGAGGAACCATCTGGATGTAAATGAGGTCAGGAGTGGGCAGCCTGTGAGGAAGCAGAAAGTTCCAGGAGCTGGGGCAAAGGCCTGCTGATGCTTGTCCAGCTTTCATACCATGGCTCATTTGCCTCTGGTGCAGCAGAAATCATGAAGTTTACCCTGTTAGGAGAAAACTGTTCCAGGGAGCAACTAAAGATCTTGAGCTAGTGACAACTGCTATCAGTTATATCACCCGAAGCAAGCCCACCTCTTTCTGCTTCTTAGTCCTTTACCTGCCTCTCTCTCTATATATACCCACAGTAGACTTTGTTGGACCCTGTTATCCAAAAAATGCTTTTTGAAGAGAGATTTTTTTCTGGCTCCATTTTTGATGAAAAGGCTCATGAAATGTGGGGTGAGCTCCCCTGTTCCAAAAGAGAACAGATTATAAAACCTGATCTTTTTATTTTAAACCACTGACTGTCCCATTTTGCTTCGATGTATTTTGCTTCACCCTCCGTGTGGGGCAAAGACACGTTACAGCACCCCAAAAGTTTTTAGGAGCTGAGACTGTGGTTCTGCGGGCAGCTTTGCTGTTTCCTGAGCAGAAGAGTTTGTGGGTATGATGACTGTAACAAGCCATAAGGCACATTGACTCTGAGGGAATGAATGATGCAAATATACTGCAATAAAGATGAACAAAGGGTGTCCCTGTAAATGAATGGCACACTTGTTATTTACAGAGAACAAGCACAGTATACAACTGAGGTGCTAACAGGATACTTCCACCAGGTATTTACATGCTGTGTAAGATGGAACACATTTTAGAGCATAAAACAAAAAATTGGGTTTTGTTTTGCTGCTTCTGTCCCTGCCCTATATGTTTTCTAACATGGACATGTCACTCTGACTGTATAATCTTATCATATTTATATTTGATTTAAAGCCTGTCTTTTCTCAGCTGTGTTTGCTAATGGAATCACTCATGCTTTTTATACAGTTGATCTAATAATATTTTCTTCAGTGCTCTCTGGCATTATTTTTTACTTTGTAGAAATCATGGCAAAACTGGCAGTATAAATTGAGTCTGCATTTTAATGATATTGATGGTGAGTTTCTTGTTTGCTTGTATAAGGTGGGTTTGGTGTTTATTTTTTTTCCCCCTCTCTTTGTGTCATGGTCATTTTAATATACTGTGGCATGAGCATGTGAAAGACTGCTTCAGTCGCAAGATTCTCTAATAAGGAAGCAGACTTTTCCAATATTACTTTGTCACTTAAACTGCTCTGCTCAGGCAGGCTGTCAACAGGATGTCCATGTGACATCATCTTTTTGCTTTTGATTTTATAAGCAAGATACTCCAGTGGCCTGTGAATTTGCCTTTTGGAAGTCCGTGATCCCTCTTCAATACAAGGAGGATGGTAGCTCACCACTGGAAAGCACTAGGAGATGGTAAGTCAGTGACTTTCTGCGTTTTCTGTTTGAAGATTTCTTAGATTTCAAGTGGAGATTGATGAATAGACAGTTTTTATTTAGCGAAAATAGATTTCTTTTTTTCTGGCTACACCTAGAAAGAGGACAAATTATATACTGTAACGATGACTGTCTCTGTTTCATTTTATACAAAACCACCATTATGACTTTAATGGGTGTGCGGGGAAGAGGCACGATGAGTGTGTCACTTGAGAATGATTTTTCCTTTATTCTAAAGGGGAGCCGAGATGCCAGCTGATACCTCAGGAGGTTGAAGCCCTTTACAAAGGCAGCAGATGCAGTTCAGCATTGCTCTTTCCATTGTGCTTCAACTCCGACCATGGAAGAGCTAGCTCCTGGGACAGAAAGTGCTCTGTTTACACTCAGACCTTGGCATTTTTCCTAAGGGTACCAATTATAATGGTGTTTTTTGTGATATGGGCACATATCCACTATGAATTGGCTTGCACCCACAAACTCATTTTGCACAGGCCATGGAACATGCATCAGATGGCAACTATTCCTGTGTGCAATGTTAAGGAAATCTAGATAGTTACCAGCAGAATGATGAATTCCATAGAATTGTTCCATTGTGCAATAATATGAAGTATGCTAAGAGAAAGTGCAGTTTCTCAATAATTCCCTCTCTTTTTCTCTTTTTTTTTTTTTTTTTAAAGCCACAGGAATGATAGATTATTAATCATGATTAATGCTCAATTACTGGAGCAGTGCCTGAAAATCCCAGTCTGTTTGGTAAACGTATTTTCTTGCATAATAGGAAATCTGCCTTGTATTTAAGAGGCCTAAAATATAGCTTAACATAGATGAAGATTAAACCAATGGAACCACCCATGTAATTAAAAGAAAAATTTAATAGATACATGCTGTCTTAGTCCAACATTATTGAATGTTTTTCAATACTGTACAAGCATAACAATAGGAGAAATACAATTGTGAACATCTTAATTGTCCCCGTATTTTGCTTTCTTCCTGAGAACCAGAGTCTTCTAGAGCTTAGCTGTAGCATTCAGCCTGAATCCCTAAGCAGCGCTGGAAGTAAGGCAGAGTTGTGCATTGTCTTGATATTTGGAAGATATTGGCCACTCTGGTTGTGATCACTGAAGATAGTATGAACAACCAAAATGCTCTCAGAAGCAGAGGAATGTCGAAGGAGATAATATAATATGCTCCATCCCTGTATTAGGGGGTGTACATGGGCTAATTTTTGTTAGTCCGTATCTAAAAGGACTCGTAGTGTGCATGGAGAGTAAGGCACCAGAACAACATTATGGATGAGCTCATGGTCAGTCGTTGAATTTAGTTTCCTTTGAGAAAACTGGTCTTTAACCTTTCGGAAGCACCCTGAGACCTTTCACATTCAGTCCTCCATGTGTTGGATGCAGTACAATATTTAGCAAACGACAATTTCTGTTGTAAAGACTTTGTGTCCTAATCTGTATTGTGCCCTGGGAACACAGTGGAAGGAGGTGAAAAGACATTTTCTTCTTAAGGATGAGACTGCTGGGTCATTTCCAAGAGGAGATCCTTAGAGAACATCCCATGGTCCCTTCCTGTAGAAGGTAGCAATATAGTTTTTCGTTATTATCTCTGTCTCTCTCTTCCCCCAACCAATCTGTCAGCACATTTATGGTGCTGAGGAGAGGCGTCGTGTCGGAGCGATGTTCCCGTTTGCAAAACGGTAACTTCTATTTGTTGTTCTGAGGAGCTGGTTTCACACGCTGTGGAGCTGACATCTCTCCGGGAGCACAGCTGAGTCCAACACGTTCAGAACAGCCATCCACCCAAACGCCTCCCACTCAAGTGCTCAGACCTTCCTTCCCAGTAAATAAAAAATACAGAGAGCGCTTTGAATTGTCCCGAATATTTCTGTTCCACTGGAATGTCTACTGATGTTCAAATCTGATAAATGGGTATTTCTCTGGCCTTGGAAGTCAGTTTAGTGTGGGAACAGGATGGCTCTGCAAAGAGGAAACCCAGTTCCTGAAATAGTTAATGGAAAAGTCTGACTGACTTTCTCTGGTG
The DNA here is from genome assembly GCA_013399095.1 of Psophia crepitans. Classification (NCBI taxonomy): domain Eukaryota; kingdom Metazoa; phylum Chordata; class Aves; order Gruiformes; family Psophiidae; genus Psophia; species Psophia crepitans. Next base: position 671,719 of record VWZZ01007698.1, on the reverse strand, counting down.
TCGGTGTATTAAAAGGTTCCTGTGTGTCATGAAAAAACAATGTTGCAATTAGCAATTATATGGCAGAAAACAAAGTCATCACAAGCTGCTGCTTCTACTACATGAAATAACACTTTTTCAAGGTTTCATTGCTAATACAGAAGGCCTTTAAAAATCTACTTCCTGAAACAGGAAACCAGGCAATGTGTCATTGTGCACTTTAGGCAAGGAGATATTGCTGCATTATTTTAAACACCACCATTTGCTTCAACAGCAGCTCTCAATATATCCCACAGTGTGATTCAATTCGTACAGTTAGGACATCCTGTCTAGCCATGGCTAAGGCCATGACCAGTGTAAGTTTGTCTTTGACCTTACCCATGCCCTATAGCAGACGTGACCTCAGTTTGCCAACCTGTGGATTGCAGCATGGAATAAAAAGCTCTTTTGAATAGTGATTCCTAGGAAAAGAGTTGAAAAAAACAAAAAAATTTGTGCCTGAATTGAATTAATGTAGTCTTTAATTCAGTTCCACAGCTGATGCATGGAGATCTCGCCTGCCATGGATGATCCCGTTACGGTCAATGTGTACCACCTTGCAGACTCAAAGCTGGAACAAGACATCCTGGCTTGCAAGACAGGTTCCTCATCTTTGGTTCCCTCAATGGCAGCATTTTGGGGTATGTCACCCTCTGGGTTCCTCTCTTGGGCTCCTTCCAGCCATTACGCATGAAATGTCCCCTTTTGGATGGCAGCATCAAGAGCAAGGACTGTCAACATGCATCTCTAAGAAATGGTATGTGGGGCAAATTTTCTCCTTTTCTGACTGTTAAATGCTTTGGGTCAGTGTCACTATTCATACAGGTCCACTTGCCACTTTGTCAAGGACAACCTGTGGTGGGAAGTGGAATGATCTAAGCCTCTGTGGCCAGATATATTGCACTGACAGTGACTTTGTTCCCTTAGGTGGCTACAACTCGCAATGTGACATCACAATTAAAACATACAAACCTTTTTCACTTCCCATTGATGTCCTGGAAGGAACACACAAACAAGGCACACCGGTCTGCTCGCTACGTTTCTAAGGTTTGTTGTCTTTAGGTCACTAAGCTTTGTAAGATACCTGTACAAAGACTGTTAGAAGTTCTACCTACTTCTTGCTTTCTAATTTTCTGAAAACTTGAATTTTCCAAAAGTGAGGGAAGGGAAAAAAAAGGAAACTCACAGAAATTTTTGCTTCCATTAAATATTCGTGTGTCAGGAATACAGATTTGAGTCTCAGATTATTAAACGAGCTGTTTCAATGATTGCAGCAATGCTAAGTATCCTGGCACGTCCAGGATTCTTCTTTGGGATTCCCCAAGCACTTCTGCACTGAGATCAGTGGGGGTTTGGGGAGAAGTTTTAGCGCTTATACAAAGCAAACACTGTCTTTGGTGTTAGTCTATAAATATCTAATGTGAGCAAGCAACTCTGTATTTTCCTCTGTGCTTAATACGTGCGTTCTGCACCCTCAGGCAGCTGAATTTACATGCTTTTGTTGTCATATGTGTAACGTGCAATATGTACTTCCTTTTTATTAATCAGACCTGCCATCAGAAAAGAGATAGAGGGACTCTGAAAGCACAGCCAGGATAGATACTGTCATTTTGCGACCTTTCGTGCGCAGGTGGAGATGCCTCTTTCCACTAGAATAGGTGGCAATGTTCTGCTGCTTGCAGAGATCTTACAAATGAAAACCAGGCAAAGGAGTTACTGGCCTATCCACAGGGTAATTCGCCTCTGGAAGTGTGCAGTCAATTCCCATTTAGGCTAATTACACTTAAGGAGCCCTTTCCTATAACTAATGAACAATAGGCACAACCTGTTATTACATAACCATAGGCACGCACATTAATACGCTGTCGAACCGCGCTACCCTGTTAAAATGCTTCCTCTACAACATTCACTGGAGATTTTTAGAGACATTTGCTGTAATTACTGCTAGCGTGGTTTCTAATTCATTTAATTTTCTTTTCTACCTAAACTGAGCATATAAGTGTGTTTTAAGAGATTGAATAAATAAATTTTTAATTATAAAATGATGCTATATCATACATTATTAATAATAACCAACAATGTGTAATACATGTTTATGCATGAATCCATTAGGAAGACGAACTAATATATATCAGTCCTAAAATAATGTCCTAATTTATCCTGTGTTTATTAATGGGGGAAATCCATGTTTAAAGTAATTAGAGGTTTATAAAAGCATCGCATTGACAGTGGGTAGAGCATCGAGCACACTTGGCACTTAGGAATTCTGTTGTCATCTATGGCAAAGGAGAAGTCTTTTTCTTGCCCTTTATTGGTTTCAGCAGTTTGTGAAGTCATGCAACCAGAATGGTACAGATATACAGACCTCCAGGGTGGGAGCAGCATGGTGCACATAGTCCTCGCTGGAAAACACTCTGGTTATTATTGTCATCTTAAAAAAAAAAAGAAAAAAAAAAAAAAAAAAACCCCACAAAAAACCCTTTATAAACAAAAAAAAACCCCAACCAAAACCCAAACTCCTTTGTACACTTGTCAGTTTGCTTTCAGGCAGTTTTGAGGAATTTTGTCAATTATTTTCGTATTAGCGGTAGCAGACTTCAGAAATCTCCATGGCAAGTTCCAGGCATTCACCAGTCTCATGGCAGGACTCAAAAAGGCTGCAATCAATGTCACAGTCACAGTTGCAGTCATTGTTGGCGGGGTCTTCATTGGAGGTCTGGTAGTATCTATTGGATGGACAACAGGTATCTGTCAGCCAATGTTCACAGGTATCAGGCAGCATTATAAGAAAGTCCCAAAATTGGCAGAACAAGCAGGCCAGGATAAGTGTTGCACATTCATCTAAGAAAAAGGAAAAGCAGCGAGACATAAGAAAACGGGCGTGCCTGATTACCCAGGTTTAGACTAGTGTGACTACACAGAAATGAGGTGCAAGATGGCACATAGGGCAGGCTAAAAAAACCTTGATGATATCTACTTCCACAAAGTCAAATGAAATTATTTATTTTCTACGTTGTTTGTTCTGGAAAAACAACAGCAGCACGAAAGTAATTCGAAATAAGATATTTTGTGGCAGGGAAGTTCAGAGGAACAAGTGCTTTTAAAGTGTTTGGGCTATACACTTCAGCAGAGGAGCGAACCTCGTGCAGCGGGGATGCTCTGCTGGGGGGGCTGCAGTCTTGCAGGAGTTTGGAAGTGCTGCTGCTTTGTGACGCCGCACATGCTACCTGACCAACGCATGTGACACTGGCGTTTGTTTTCTTTTTCACAACACTTTGTAATTAAAGACAAAATTCATCAGGCTGCTGGTGCTATTTCTAGGAAGGCACAAAAGATCAACAAGAAAACCCACCAAAAACTTTAAGGGGCATTTTTGCCTGAATAAGAAGAGTTCAGAACTGAATCCTTCTTATTTAAACAGTTCTCTTCTGGGCTGTCAGTCCTCGATTCAATCCTTGCTGGAAGTCAATGCAGAAGGGCTCAAAGCTTTTGTGGAGAGTGGATCAGGTCCTCAGAGTCTCCACGTCTGCTTCTTGGTTTTGTAATGGTTGGTCTGGAGACATGGGGTAGTACAGCCCCAGTTCATTGATTTGATACGGGACCTGGATAATCTGAGATGATCTTATGAATTTATGACCAAATCCATACCCACAAGGGAAAAAAACAACAGAATACAGATTCATCATTTGCTTGTAGTTTTATTTCTTGAAGTATTCTGTTTCAGTAAAAATGTTTAAAGACCGCTAACCAAAGACAGGGGAGAAAAAGCAAGTGTGGGGGACAACAAGGGTAGAGGGCAGTGCTCTGATTGATTCTCAGCCCAGGGTCCTTCCACTTCTCCACCGACATGGGGCTCACCTTTTCAATCACAGACTTCTTAATTTTTGAAAGAAGGCAAATTTTGGAAAATATTATCAGGTAGGACATGTGTCTGGAGCCAGTCAATATTCCTGAAAACTTGGCCACCGTGATAAAAACTTTGTGTTATATTTGTTCCCCTCAAAAATCAACTAATTAACTCCCCACCATTCAAACTACAGCATCTGGGGAGCTGCCTCCGGGTGCAGCAGGGCTCGGAGCAGGTGCGAGATTCTCACTGTGTGAATCCAGTTGGAGCGCAAAGACCCAGACCTTTCAATATTTTTTTTCCCCTCCTTGTTTTTGGAAAGGAAAAATGCTTTCAACAATATGAATGCCTTTTCATTGGTTCTTGCGGGAAAGCATATGGTTATAACCACATTTCTTGCCCTAGGATGACTAACTGTGAACTCATTCAACTGCATTGGTTCTGTTGTGGCATTTTCTCTCTCACGTAACATAAAGTTCACTGCCAGGAAGTTTCCAGAATTATGCTCTTTTTTTTTTTTTTCTCCTCTTCCTTTTAAGAAAGCTTTCTTGATGAAAAACAAAACAAAAAAAAATCATTCCAGCTTCTTTATTAAAAAAAAAGGCACTTAAAGCACGTAGCAAGAATAAATAACATGTGATTGATCTTCTTTCTAAGTAGCGTATCATCACCAATGTTATCAATTTTAATACTTATTTAAATATGTCAAGATCTATTTAAGTTCAGACAAGCACAACTAACTTCTAAGTCAGTTCTGCAGAATAAGAATGACTAGATTTTGGTGATACTTAGTAAATTCATGCTTATATTTTTTTCTAACTAAATGAACTGAAATAATTATAAAATTGAAACATTTTATAAGGTGACACCACTGCATTTAATTGTATGAAATTTACAGTGTAGAAAATGTAATCATTTTATCCAGTAGTCCATGGTGTAATTAAGACTATTCTTTTTGGATATCTTATGTTTATGAAATTTTCTTCCTGTACATAGACATGAGAGATGAAATTCAAAATTATATATCAATTAAGGATCTTCTAATTTTTTTTTTTTCTCCAAAGATGTGTTTTCTAATAACAGTTTTTTTCCTGAATGTGTGAACCATAATGGTGCTTATGTAATCTTGAGAGAACAGATATGATTCTTAGGGCTTCATCCAGGAAAGAGCGCACACAAAAAGCACAAGATTTTAATAATAAAGTAATGTTTCAGCACAGAGTCTGTGATGTGCAGTAAAGATGCTTTTAAATTCCCATCAGAGCACACACCATGAACTGTGATAATGGATGTAACACATTTCGAAAAATCTGCATGTGTGAGGCTTTTTTGTCCTGTTTTAAGTGGGGTAATGTATATAAATAATAGATATTAGCAATTAAACATCCATTCCTATGCATTCGTTTATATATTTGAAAATAAATTAGCCACAAGCTGCATAAAAGAAGATGCAATCTCCTGTTTTCTCTTCTGTTTTCCCTGCTGTTTGTGAAACAGCATTACTGCATTTATCTCAGTGAGAACGACGACCTCAGCTCTCATTCTCTACGTTAGTAGATTAATTACCACAAAAGGAGAACTTCTAATAAATTTTTTAGCCTGCCTTATCTCTAAATTTTTCTGCTCTTGTTTGGTGGCTGTCAGCTCACCCTCTGCTCACGCAGATGATGCTCTGATCGAACCTGGTCCAACTCTCGCTGATGCCACGATGGTCACCCTTGGTGAGACGTATGATCTTTGGATCTGCTCCTCTCTGAGGGCAGGGAAGAAAATAATCACCAGTTTCCTCAGCTATCGCTCTGCTTTCAGAGGTTCTCCATGCACCACTGAACAGGATTTGGCCTCGTGTGTGTGGAATAAGCAGTAACTTGTCAGAGTAGAGTGAGCAGAGTATGCAGTGACACCCACAAATCTGGCTTCCTTTGGTTTTCTTGGCTTTCATCCAGCCCTTAACATTATTAATTGAGCACAGATTGGTCTGGGGTTTTTTTTGTTGTTAATTTCCTTCACTTTTAGCTTTTTTAAGAAAGATGAAATCTGTTATTTGCATCACATGGTACACACCTGTGTGCCAGTAATAGTGGAGGATCCTCATCAGATAGTCAGTAAACTCAGAAAATAATGAGTGTCTGGACTAAAGGATGAGTTCCCTAAGCGAAACAAATATTTAGATCCTTCACTGAAATGAAATGCATTCTAATAGACATCAGGGACATCCCTTTTATGACAGGATCCGTGTTGCAAAGAGTTGGTAATGGCTCCTGGAGAGCATGGCGGTTTATTGCGTCGAGCTGTGTTTAGAAGCTCTTAACTCAGGAACTGTTGAATGATATAGGTGATAGATCCCCACTCCATTAGATATGACACACTAATCCATTATTGCAAAAGGAACACGTAAGAAACTTCAAAAATGCTTCACAGAAACACTTTTTTCAGATCCACTGGAATGACCAGGAATAGCTGGTTCTCAGCACAATCCCGCTAACATCAGGGGTGTTATATTATTTAGATTAGCAGGAGCCTTGCCTCTTGGTCTGTAATGAGTGTTCACAACCCTTTCCACTCCTTAACTCTTGGTTATGCTATCGCCTCGGAAACTCTTACAAAAAATAGTGCAGATATTCAGCACTGTAACTTGTGCTTTTACAGAATAAAAAGGATGAGCTCCTTTTCTGAAAAGGTAAGACAGCTCTGATTATTAGCCCCGGAGCAAGTAATGTTTTAGCAATGTTCGTTTGTGAAAATGCACTTGAACTATTGGGTTTCTGTGACAGTTCGGGTTCATAACTCGCTTTTATAGCACTTTGTTTCCAAATATGCTTTTTCAAACCACAGAGTGCACTGAGCTAACCACGACCCTATCCATGTGCATCCACCTGGCCCAGTCATCAGAGGCAGTTTTCTGTGAAAGCAGAGCAGAGTATGGAGACCGCTCCTCATCCTGACCCCTGTGAGTTGTGCAGTGTGGGCAGCAGAAGAAGGGTTTGGTGATGGGGCAGCAGCACGGCAGAGTTGGATGTAACGGTCCACACAATAACTGCATATACAAGACCATCGAGGTAATGTGCAGACCACCAACCACAGCATCTATTCTGCAAGCACAGCAGCTGCTACGGGGGGGAAGTGGGTCTGTGTGCGGTACTTTATTTGATACCTACACGAGCACCTCTGNCACCTCGTCATTCTCAGGCCCAAAATACAAACGCTTTGGTGCACAACAGGCTCTAAGCTCGTCTTCTATGGCTTTAATATCACTGGCAATGTAAGATCATCTTCTACAGATTCTAATCTATCACAAAACTGTCTGCAGGACAACTTAATGCTGCTTGTGGCTATTGTCTTGAGGCTCCTGTTCAGCATGTAAGCATTTATTTGAAGTTAGATACACACAGTGCTCTTGCAATGGGCATTATTTAGAAATCAGCTTAAATGTGAACTGTTTTATAAAACGTACCGTCACTGTCCCTCTGATGTACTGATGCGTCATCTTCAATGTAAGAGAATTCTCTGCATTTCTCCAGGGAAGCAATGGATGATGTGCTCGCATCTGACAATTTCTTCTCATTTTTGGTGCCCTTTGATGAAGTGTCTCTGATGCTGAATTCTGCGACAGAACTCATGACAATACCTTTCATAGGCTTTTCATCTGTATGTTTTTCATTTGTAAGCTGGTTATCTGGTGGGATTAGGGAAAAAAATATAAAAGTCTTGTTTGCAATATTAAGACAAAGATCTGAAAGAATAACATATGCAGAATTTCCAAGCCTCCAGTTGTTTACTTCCAAAGCCTAACCCTACTTACCTAATGATTTCAGCCTCTTTACGCAAGTTTATTCAGAATATAAGTATTTGTGAACTTGCTTTCAAAGGTTTTCTCTTAAACCCAGTGGACTTAGAGGCTAAGTAATAATTCGCTTCCACTGTGTGGGATCAGGTTAGGAGAGAGAAGGCAACTATTGCCTCAGTCAACATCTATTTCAAGTGTGATATTATAACTTCAATTTGTGATATAGAAGAAGAGAAAACAAGTACATTGATATTTTTCAACAGCAGCTCTATTTCCCTAAATTTACAGCCAACAATGTGTGTGTAGGTGGTACCTAGATGCAGATGTGCCAGCTCGCCATGGGTCATAATCTTGTAGCAAAGTAAGCCAGATGGTCTCTAACATCCAGATTCATTATTTCATAACTTCATCCACACTTCTGTTGTTGGCCTGGAAGTCAACTAGAAGACGGGATACTTCACATGCTGTCAGCGTGCCAGAGAGGCAGCTCAAAAACCAGAGGGAGAGCTTAATTTTAAGCCCCAACTAGGGGAAAGGTTAAGGAGACTTCTGAGCTCAATTTATTCTTGGAAGAACTTCTCAGGCACAGATAAACATGGGTTGATATATAGTTTCACTTACTTTCTGAAGTGATCAAGAGGCCAAGAAACACAGTGGTTCTCTCCATAGCTGGGATGATAAAACCTCATCAATTCTTATCTACAGCTGATTAACTCCTGCACCTCACATCAAGCACAGCCTCACTTTTTATCTTACTTAAATCTTGTGATATGCTTGCTCTTGAGCTATATACAGAAAATCAATCTTTACAAACACCTTAGTTTTGCAAACATTACTCTCTGAGAGGAACAGTAAGTGCTCTAAAGCAGTTACTCCATGCTTTGCTGCAAGGAGCCAGAAGAGAGAGCTTGAATATCTCGTTTTTCTCGTACCTTTGTCCCCTGACATACACTAAAGAAAAACAAAAAAAAGATTGATAGAGAGTGAAACCTTGATGAGACTGCAGTTGTGTCCCTTACAGTCAAAAGGAAGGAATGTGGATGGGACGCATAGATTGTAAGGTAGGTGAAAAATCGCTGGAACCATCAGGTTAGAAATGAGGGGGAAGCAAGGATTTGAGGTCTCACTGGTATCTGGAGCAAGTCCACTGAAGACCACCAAGGTGGTGAGGGGTCTGGAGCACCTGATGTATGAGGAGAGGCTGTGGGAGCTAGACTTGCCTGGCCAGGAGAAGAGAAGGCAAAGAACAGTGCTAGATGCTGTTTTCCACTTCATAACCAGGGTAATGGAGAAGCCAGACCCCCAGTTCCTCCCACCAGAGGAGGAAGGACAAGAAGACACTGTTACAAGCTACAGCAAGGGCAATTGGGACTGCATATGGGACAAATTCTTCATGATGGGAGGTGGAAATCACTGGGGCAGCCCGTGGTGAGGCTGAGGAAGTGTGGACAGCTTAGCTGGGTGTGGAACTCTGCTCTTACTGCAGGGTTAGCCCTGGTTTGAGGCAAGAGCCAGAAGAGGTGACTTCTCGAAGTCCCTTCCAAGCTTAATATTTCTATGATTTCTATGATTCTGCTTACTTACACAAAGAGTGATCAATTAATTTCATTTTTTTACTCATAGTCAAATTTCGTGCCATTTTAGATCATCTTCATGTGGTGAAATACGTAGGAGCAGAAAAGCTGGGTAGAGGTTAGCAGAGTAAGATCCTGAGAGAGGATAAGAAGAAATACTAAGCTATCATTTTCATTTTAACTTTAAATCACTGCTTTAAAAAAAAGTGTGTTGGCAGATATTTTGGCTTAATTTTGAACTTGCAATAATGACAAAGTCTACTGTGACGGAAATGTGGATTTCCCTTGTCCTGGAGAGTTTAGAGGTTGGCCGCAGGCAGGGAGCGATCAGTGGGATAGACAGAAGTAGAAGGAAGGAGACAGTAAAACAGCAGTGGCACAGAGAGGAATCTGAGAAACCTGCAGCTGTCGGGTTTTGTGAGTGTTAGGAGGAAGGAAAGATACAGGCGAGACTTGGGAAGGGCAGGAGAGGCGGTGGCTCCTCCAGGCGAGACTTGGGAAGGGCAGGAGAGGCGGTGGCTCCTCCAGGCGAGACTTGGGAAGGGCAGGAGAGGCGGTGGCTCCTCCAGGCGAGACTTGGGAAGGGCAGGACACGCGGTGGCTCCTCCAGGCGAGACTTGGGAAGGGCAGGACACGCGGTGGCTCCTCCAGGTGTGAAGCAGCAGTGCAAAGCACAGCGGTGCTCACCTACAGGTTGTACACTCGGTTGTAAGAAACCAGCGTCCTGGGTAAAGCATGTCTGATTTTGCCCGTCTGTGATAATTTGTTGATGGTTTTTCCCCTGGAGTCAGTAAATATGGG
>VWZZ01007698.1:625561-661657 GCA_013399095.1 Psophia crepitans | reverse complement strand
GTTATAGGGGGGGGGGGGGGGGGGGATGTTCCCTCTCTGACTCCTTGGCCAGCCTCTTGAGTCCAAAAATGTGAAAATTCATGCATTTTGGATATACTTACATGTGCACTAGCCTCTGTTTTCCTGTGTTTATAAATGAATGACATACCACGATTTTCCCTGCACTTTCATTTAATAACATGCCATGTCCAGGAAAAGTTGTGCTAATTGAAGAAACAGAGCTCTGGAGAAAGCAACGTCCCATTTACGCCTTGGATTTACTGGATAATAATTGGTTTATGAGTACGAAAGACATGTGCCCCACCTGTTATTCAGGTGTCAGTCTTACAAATGGATCTTTGTCCAGGCTGAGAGCTACACGCAGGCTGAGCAGTTGAATATGCACAGATCAGACTGAAAGGTCTACGCAAGAGGGACAATTTCTGTCATTTTTCACTTTCAAAATTGACCGCAAAGTCTGAACTGGATAAATTTTAAATCGCAATGTATTTCTTGAGTTCCCCATTTCTGCAACAATACAGTGGCCTACAGAATGCCTTTAAGAATTCAACAAACGAAACTGAAAAAAAATCAGACGGAAGTAATCAGTAAATGCCAGACTAACATTTACTGTATCCATCGACTTCTACTATTCATGCTTTGAGTCAATTTTTATTCTTGAAGTGCTGTTGAAGAGAAATCAAAACCAGAAATAGAAAGACATAGACGTAACCTGAATTTTTCAATACAGCACCATCAAACAAAAGGGTAACAAAAGCTGTCATTCAAGGACTCTTCTGTTTGTTAAAGCATACTACATCTTTGAAAATACAGTACATTTTAGTGTCAGACTCTTAGTTTGAAAAGCTCCCTTTAAGTAATGTTATACTTGTCTTGTACAGCTAGATCAAGCCTTCATGCAATCACCGTAACAAGCGACTTGCTATGACAAGCGAGATCCTTGCTTCCAGAAAACAGTGCGGTAGAGGCTAAAGCACTGTACAATTATAGGTCCCCGTTTCATTTTTATGCAATTACCTTCAGTTCAGCTGTGGGTCCATCCACATTATGTCTTTTATCATTTTGATGTTTGCACAAAGTGTCTAAAGAAATAAAGATTATGCTAGACCAGCATTAAAAAAAAAAAAAAAGTGGTTAGCACTTTTTCTTTTATAGTTTGTTGCTTCATGCAACAGTAGTAGGTTGAGATTGGAACAAAGAAGCGGAGTCGAATAGGCTTTAAAAATATCTTATGTACAACTGATATTATTTATGATTACTGTCAGGTGAGGATGTAAGAAAAAGTTTAAATTGCAATTAGAGATGGGCAGAGGGTCAAAGTCTGTTACTGTCTTTTAAGAGCCTGTGTTCAGTTTTAGGTATTCACAGATGTCTGTGTTTTTAACACGTAAAAATTGTCCACTGAAGTGAATTAAAAGGGAAAAATAACTGTATCGTAATGAAGAAAGCTCAGGCTGTTTAGTGTTAGGCAGAGGCAGCTCAAAGTAAACCCCCACAAAGTGCCATTTTTAAATAGTATCCTGAAGTAGTAACTTTCTCCCTTAGATGGGGAAGCTGGGGCTTGCCTTGACTGTTGCGGTAGAAGACTGGGGTTAGTTACCCATGTTTGTATTAAAGGCAAAGAAAGTCTCAAATTAAATTTCTTCCTTTTTTTTTTTTTAAGTTGGACGATTCAGGTGGCTGACTACAGTGTCTAAATTCATGAAAGCACACCATAAATCACTTACTTTCCACTGATGCCAGCCACAGATCCCTCTGGTTAATAGCGAGGAGCAGTGATGCCAAGACTGGCATTTACAGTAGGTCCCCTGCCCCCTGTTTCTCATCAGTGGCTTAGGCACAGACCAGGGTCTTGCAGCCCTGGAGAATAGGAGGCTGGAGTTTCCTAGCATGCTTTTGAAACTAGCTTTTATACGGTGGCATATAAAGGCTCTAAGTCTCTTTTTGGCAAGGAACAGGGCGGATAAGAGGTGCCCTGTTCTGCTGGATGGGGACTGCAGCAGGGTGGGTGATGTTGCAGAGCTGTCTGGAGCAACTGGTTAGGAGGAGCTGCCTCTGAAAGAGAAGGAAGAGAACTGATCTATCACCCTGCGTGGGGCTCACACACGTCTTACAAGCGAAGGACAAGGGAGCCCGTGCCTCTACTCGCTGGTGGCATTTGTTCCTAACCCATCCTGGCAGTGAGTGGCCCTTGGCCTCACACCCCTGTGGCAAGGAGTCCCAAGGGTTAATGGTGAACTGTGTGGAAAACTCTAGCGGTTTAGGACGTATAACTTTTTAATTTCACCGTGAGGCATCTTCGTATATCAGTGCAGCGAAAGAACCACAGGAACGCCTGGCTGACCTCCCCGCCATTCGTTATCCCATGCCCTGCTGTCGCTGCCTGTCTGTTTAATATATCACGTGCTCATCACTGGAAGAGCTGTGTGCCATGTCCATTCAGTCCTGAGATGAAGCAGGGAGAGCTCCATCAGACCTGATGGATGATAACTTGTAGATATAAAGGCTTGAACTGAACTCACTTGGTTTGAAAAGACTTATAGTAAAACGAAACCCAAACCCCAGGTTTTGGTGGCTGTGTTTCAAAAAAAGTAAAAAAGAACAACAAAATACTTTTTCTTGCCAGTCTAAAGGACATAATGTATCTGCCAGCAGCAATGGGAGGGGATGCCAAGGATATCTCTGCACAGTGTGACACATGCACTGGGCCAGCAGCTTACCTGGATGGTCCTCGCTGCTCGGTGTCACCCCAGTGGGAGAGGCAGGGAGCTGGTGCAGCTGTCTTGGTGTAAAAACAAAACAACATTGCAGAGGGACACTAAATAAATGCGGTTTTCACATGTATCACCCGCGGTCACTCAATGACAGTCATTGACTTCAGGAGTTGTTGCTCTGGGGGCAAACAGAGGCAAACGTGCTCCCTTGCAGGGGGAGGTTACATGGGACAGCGCACTGTTTCTGTTACTCTCTGTCTCATTTCTGGAAAGAAAGTAAAGAATAAAACAATTGCTAAGAGAGAAAGTTTCATCTGATAAGAGGGGAAGAGGATCACTGGCAAACACAGAAGTTCCTGTTTCAGGTAGGTACAGAAAATTTGAGAGGTGGGAGGTCTGCAATGAAGTACGGGTCATCATCCATGCCCAAAGACCCCAGAAACCTCAAGTGAGAATCCCAAATCATCAGCAAAGGAGGAGAGAGGAAATTGCACCTTCAAGCTCCAACCTCTAAGGCTTAGCGTTCTCGGTGGACAAGATGCCTGATGTTCTCATGGTGGCAAGCCCAGGTCCCCACATGAGTGCTGGGCTCCTCCATCTCTGCTATGATTGCCAGGCCATCCACTCCCTGCACGGGGCTTGGAGGCTTAAATATCCCTTCCTTCTCTCTCACAGGGTCAGGGAGGCAAAGTAGGAGTTGGGGGTGTGGAACTGTCCCTTCTGTGAGTGCAGCAGATGAAGCAGACTCCATGGGAAGTGCACTCATCCACGTAGGAGAGGCTGGAGCGACAGCGGCATCGCAGCTGACCCACAGCAAGCTGCTCTAGACTAATATATCACAAGTGCTTTCATAGTTTTGTGCCCATTACATCTTGCTGAGCTCAGGCATAAGGATACTGGGGATTTAGAGACTCTTTGGTTTTGTTGTAGGGAAACAGGAAATAGTACACAAGGCTATAAATATATTCTGGGCTTTGTATGACATCATAAACATACGCAAGTGCTTCTCTTCTGATTTATGATGACTGACTGGTAAATCACAGGAGCTTTGGGTTTAGTTTTTTTTTGCTGTTGCAGTAACAAAGCTAATGGTGCAATCCCTGAAGGGGATATTATATCAATAATGAATTTTTGACCTCATTGCATACATTTTAACTTCATGAAGTAGTGACCCAGCTGACTGTAAAGCCTTCTATAGGCTTATTATAAATCTATCACAGGACTGGCAAAAAATTTTGGCCCAGATCCTAAACTCTGACAGGCATGTGTTGATGGACTGCATGGCAAGCGCTTCCACTAATATTTCTCACTAATTATACCATATATTAAAAAAAATGAATGAAGCCAATGTTTATATGCGGCTTTAACTGCTTTTGATATAAGAAAGCAACACAATCCCTAATAAATTTTCACCTTCAACATTTCTATTCATCATAATTTTTACCATGATGAATGAAGTTAGAACTGAAGAGGGAGGGGGTTCATCTTGAAATCTGTTCAGTGAATGACTGAATACACTTTCCTTCCCCAACTTGCGTTGAGGAAGGAGGGAACAGATGGACACAGGAAGAAGAGGGAGGCGAGTGCGGAACGAAGGAGATGGGTGAGGAACAGATGGAGTTGGGGGAAAGCTAAGAGGAGAGTCAGCAAGGATGGTAGGAAAGTTTTCCACTTGACCTTGAGTTGAAAAGAAGATCTGCATACGCCATGGGACAATTAGATTTTGGGATGCATCTTTTTTTCTCTCTCTGGCACTTGCACCTCAAGGTCTTGTGGCCACCCCAGCAGACCAGTGAATCCCAGGGGATCTGCAGAACCAGAACCTAGACTTTCTCAAGGGGACAGCTGCTGCAGATGGATGTCTGCACTGTGTTCAAGTCCCATAATGGAAATGGCAGGGGAGAAATGTGTGCAAATGCAGGAACCAAAATGGGTTGGGATGTTGTAAGTCTCCCAGGCATCCCAGCCAACCCAGAAACTGGAGCTTATGATTTTGAAGAGGTACCCTACATCCTGTTTGTTAGGAGACAATGGTCAAAATACTACAAGTAATTATGATTTTACCTGCTTAAAGTAAGACGTTTGAGATGGCCTGATTTTCTGAATATGCTGAGCATCTGTACTTTGAGGTGTACTGAATTATAGACCCAAATCACTAGTAAGTCTTGGAAAATCTTGATTATATTCTTAATTCTATTAAATTGCCTGTGTATAGTCCATTGGTTATGGGTTTGCTAGCTGAAGAATGGAAGAGGTGAAAGTTAAATATTGGCCATCTGTGTCATTCCCTTTGAAGAAAATGGGAGCCATGTGCACTCATCTAACAGCAAAGTTTGGCCCCAACTATGATTTCACAGCTGGGCCCTAACTTCAGGAATGCCAAGGCACTGAATGACTCAATTGGAGTAATCTGATCGATGCTGTATTTTCACTCTGGATTTAAATTGCACACACAGCAAGAGCACAGTTAGTTTTCATCTCTCTCAAAATCACTTTTCTCTGCAGATTTGATAGCATAAATATGAAGTTTTACTCTCATCACACAAATAAGTGAAATAGCAGAAAACGTATGTCAAATAAAATGCACAACGTTATGTCCTTTTTACTTTTTGGAGGCTGTTTAAGAAAATGGTTTAATTAATTTTGACTGAATAAAAGGTTCCTTTAAGACATTTCAATAGGTGACATGAAAAATGTTAATACGAATGATCAAGACAATGGAGGTTAAAACTGTTTTGAAAATATGTTTCTTTTATAGATCTCAGCTGTTGGAAGAGTTACAGAATAAATATATGGTAGTGCTGACATTCAGTGCTGTTTCATCTTAGGAAAAGAGTTTTTAATAAAGAAAATTCTTTTCAAGGAATGCTTTCTGCAGCCAGTCTTCAAAAACAGGTTCTCCCCCCTCCTAGTTTAATAAAATTAAAGTAATTTATGTCATATTGATATGTCGATATGTTTTTCAATAAACTTTTTCCCAGAGATTTTTTTAAAATTCTCTTCACTTTAAAAATTATAATTATATGTCTTCCTCCCACTTTGAAAATGGCACAAGGTGCTCATTTGCAGAGCTCTACTGTTCAAATTTTCCCTGAGAATAGAAATGTCATGACTCAGTTAACAATGCTTTATTATTCACATTGATCTTTTTTTATAGTGTTCTTTATCTCAAAAACATTGTAAATCAGATATCTTCCTCCCACTCTTTTGTTCATTTGCAAATTTTTATTATTCTAGTTTAAAAAAGCAATGGAGTGTCAAGAGTCAGTGTATATTGTTTATGTTCTTTTTTTCTTTAAAATTACTTTTAACTATAAAAAGATGTACAGCAGGAAAAAAAAAGCTGGTTTAAGGATGCTTAAAAAAAGAATTCAAGGGATCAGTGTGAATTTTGTGTTGTTTGCTTACACTTTAGAGTTGCAATGGACTTTGCAGGAAGGGGGACCAAACACTTTATGAAAAGGTTTTTATGTGCTAATTCAAAAGTCTCTATTGCATCAGACATCATCATCTGCATTAGACTCTGGACATAATTCACTCTCTCGACGAACACAATAGCAAAATTCACAACTGCTTTTGCAGCACATTCACTGGATGGTTTACAGGTGACTGCCCAGAGACCTGAACTACCCATCGCTCTGTGTCAGAGCTTGGCGCCAGGTCCTCAGGAGCCCTCGGCTGATGAGCACCAAGATAAATCACGGGACTTTTGCAGGAACTTCACAGCTTTGGTACCAAGGGCTAACTGCAGCAGAAACGTAACCTCAGCTGGTCACCAGGCAATGCAGTCACTGAAACCCAGGGGCCGGGGTGCAGGATACAGCCATACATCCTCTGGGAGAGCTGGGCCTGAGCCCCCGAGTTTCATTTCTAGATCAGATCTTCCAAATTCTGCTTCAACCACTGTTTTCTTCCCTACCAAGATTTTCTTTAGCTCTCTATTTATGCTCTGGCTCTTATGAGTATGAAATGGCCTCCATGAAATAAGTTCATTACAGTAGTTGGGGTTAGCCCAGAGAGCAGCAGGATCTCTTGGCGTTTCACATACTGCTTGCTGATAGGTTTTGGGGTTTTTTTTAATTTTTTTTTTCTTTTACCTGTTTTGAATTCATTTCCTCCAGTTTATGATCAGGGCATCCTGGCATCCTGTTGTTACTCCAGCAGGTCTTGAAAGAAAACATCCTCTCTGGGAGGCTCTGAGAAGGACTGGCTATTTCTGATGTTGAGTTTAAGCCCCAGACTGGATTTTTGGATTTCATAGGTGGTGTGGTGGCTCTGTCACATGAAACAGCCCTTAAAAGCTTTTGTAAAGAAAAATAAAGTTTTATTTCCATATTCCTTTTTTTCTCTCTGTTTCAAGGCTGCACTCCCCTGACATTTTGCTAAAAGTACTAATTAAAACCACTTGGAGCAAGTGAGTCTCAAACTGAACCTGTACTGCAACCACAACGCCCTGTTCTTCCTCCTCTGAATGGAGGGCTAAGCATCTATTTGTTTTTATTAATGTCAGCAGGTCATCCCAGCCACCATAGGGCCATACCGGTCCCCGGTCCCTCTCCAGGCTGCAGGGTTTTAGAAGGGGACAGGTGCTCATGGGCAGCTGCATGTTGTGTTGCAGGGATAACTCAAAACCCTCAAATTATCTTTATTCCTCACTGCAGAGTGTGAAGTTGGAGATTTTGATGTGTTTTCTTATCTGAATTGATCATATTGTTTTAGAATTACAGAAAATTATTATTATTATTATTATCATCATCATCATCATCATCATCATCATCATCATCATTACTACTACAGTCCTTGCTTCAACAGCACCACTGCATTAATTCAGTTTTCTTTCCTTCCTCTCATGGTTAATTACTCCCACCATCAGTGAGGTTAAGACTGTCTGCCAACATGATCAAGTTTCAAAACCAAAATCCTGACCAGAATGGAGTAGCCAGCAGTGGACAGGGCTTGATTTAACATGCTGGCACATTAACTGAAGGTAGGTCTCACCCATGGACACGTTTGTGAAAATGCCTACTCTGTTTAACTTGGGAAATGTATAGATAATGCAAAATTGAAAATACTGAGCTTATTACATGGAAACTTTTTCCACCTAAAACTCTGTGTCATTAAATTTGGAAAGCACTTAAAATTCTCAGTTTTATTTTTGGTAAGCACTATCTATTGAAAAGCAAAAATACCAGTGGGATCTCTAGGCAGAATCTGTGAACCTTCCAATGAAAAGACAGCACAGTGTCTTCCTTTCATGTCCCAAGGTCCTTGGCAACTGTACCGCTTTCTGAATGACACTGAAGTTTTGTGCCAAGAGTCTATTCCCGAAGCAGGTATTACACACAAATGGTCACAAAGATATCCTTGCACAGCATTAATGCCAGAGGAGATCTGAGGCTGTCAGCATTTTGATTTGGTGGAGGGAAACACCATCAAGCAAAACACCATATATTCTTAAAATATATCCAAACCGTTTAAACTCGGGCAAACAGAGCTGCAAATCACAGAAGACGCAGCACTTATCAGAGATGGTCCTTGAGCTCTATTCATGGTAAATTGGCGTGTGTTAATATGTGACTACAAAAACCCATGTCTTCTAATACGTTATAAAAGCTTTTCTTTGATTCGAATCCAATGATGAGTGGCAATCTGTGAGAGTCTTCTGTCTTCTAGAGACTTTCTTAGCAGACACTTCTATTTTCTCCCTCTCAGCTGCATGCCATACTGGAACACGACTGGGAGCTGGCCTTGGCCACTAGTGCAAATGTTCTTAATCTTATTGCTATCTGAGCACCACTCCTTGTGCTGCTGGGCAGCCTTTTCTGGACCATGCTGGAAAGCCATTTATTTAGCTCCACAAGGGCCTGATCCAGTATCAGCAGATGTCTATGGAAAGACTTCCAGGGAGCTCAACAGATCAGGCTCCAAAACCACCCCCAGTATGGGGGCCTTCTCTGGGTTTCTTTGCTCTCTTCCTCAGAAAGAGTTGTAGACAAAGCACTTAGCAGTACGTGAAGCAGCAGATGTATCATGCTGTACAACTTTTCACAAATTTTTTTTTGTTCTTGGGAACACAGAAGATGCAGAACATCTATTCTGGGGGCACACAGATGACATCCGTTGTTTCTTAATCATGTAATAATTACTTTTAGGAAGGTAGACTCTTGCCTGCTCTGGCAAAGGCAAACATGGTAATGTTTCTGCTCACAGTATTAAATAGACTTCTCTCACTGTGCAGTGGAAGAATGTGTTTAAACTCGCAGTCTATCACTATTCCTGGATAGTGTAGGAGAGCCCAGGAACACTCAAGATGTCTTTTCCTGTGTATATTAACTTGTTAAGAACAAAATAGTGTTCTTAGAAAACATGAATCTTATGGCAGAAGAAAGTTTCCTTCATGACTGTGCTACAAAGGTTTCCAAACAGCCGCCTGTTCATTCGGGTGCCTGAAATATTAGGTTCAGCCTGCTCACGAGCTCAAGCACATAATTTCTTCTCACTGCGGCACCTTCACTGTGGTCATTTCCTCCTGGCTTTGTAATGTTGGCAAATTCAGTACTAGCACAATGTCTTCATTGTACGAGCTTTCAGAGGAGAGCTACAGAGTTCCTGCAACCTCAGTGAAATGTCAGCCTCTCCCCGGCACCGGCTGTTTGTCCTGCTTTGCAAGAAAACCTCCCAAGGAGTTTTGCTAGTGTTGGGTGTGAGCAGTGAACGTCAGATGTTTCAGGTGTTCCTAGATGGTAGGTCAGCAGGCTCCCACCCATCTGTGGACCATAAACAAGGATTAGATGGTTGGTTGGGCGACCTTCAGTGCACCGAGCTCACCAAAGCCTCAGGAGTGACATCCCTCATCCATCCTTCTCGGGGCAGGTGAGAGTTCAACCCTCTCCTCAACATCTCCTCACATCAAAACTTTCACTGAAGCTTTTGCTCACAGCTTGGGTGTACAACCCCCTCCAAGCAAGGAGGTCGCCGCCCAGGCCCTGAGAGGAAAAATTGGGTGTCAATGAAATGAAAGAGGTGTCACTGTTTGAACACACAGATTAGGCAAAATCTAACCCCTGTGAATCCTTCAGAGCAGGGCCTCTGGTTTGTTCTTTTTTCGATCTACTCTGTATTCAAAGCAAGTACATTTTTTCTGTCACTATACCGCTATTGTTAACAACTATAAATGTATTAAAAACACAGGGGCATTTTAGTATGTGTATTGTGCATAAGAAATATTGTTACATGACAAGCTCCAATTGGCAAGTGAAAAGAGGTTTTATTGAAGGAAATAGCAGTAGCAAACAGTGAACTATGCAGAATAATGGTAATTGTTCCTTTAACACTGGCAGCGCGCGTTCACTTAATATGACTGCTCCTCTGTCTCTGCCTCATCCAGACCCAGAGGACCTGTTAGACAAGCAGGCAGCCACCTCTCTCTGGGATCAAGCTGTCAATGCAAACTTGCTTTCTTTCTATTTCTCAGAGCTAAGCTATACCCCCAGAGCTCCTGAAGCTTTTCCTGAGTGAAAGCTTTAAAAAAGCTCCATTCTAAATTACATCACACGAGCTGTTCTCTTCAGACTGACAGAACAAAAGCAGGGGGAGAAAATGCCAAAAGTGCCACCTGAATGACTTCTGAGTTGCACAAAATGATTTATCTCCTCATGGTTTATCAGAGCAGGCTAATGTTGTCTTGACCTTGCCTACCAAAGCCCCAGCAGTGTCCTCTAACTAGCAGAGAAAGTTTGCATCATCTGTGTTTGCAGTACAAATAAATGCAGAGCTGTTGGGTGCAGGCTTTTTACTTGCAACAACAAGGTCTTGGATGCCACTTTAAGAAAGGTCCTAATGGGGGCATGGTGCTTTCTCAACCTTTTTAGATGACATGGTCGTCACTAACACAGCCAGCTCATCATTACTAGAAGAGCTCAGCTTGTGGGTGCTGCAGAATTTCGTGTGCTCACCCTCTAATCAGTGATACCCCAGTTAATGGTCACGGTGAGGACTGCTTAGCGTCAGTGCCAAAATCTGAGAGGTCTCTCAGCTGGCTCCAGCTAGGACTCTGCAATTAAAGATCATCATCAGAAGTTCAGAGAGCAGATAAGATAAGCATGATCCACTTCTGCTGTGGCTGAGGAGAAAGCTGATAAACTGGCGTATCTCCCCCTTCAAAAGGCTTTCAGGTGGTATGGATTGGTTCACTCAGGAAAACATCCTCAGCTGGGAAGGAAGGAGCCCATGGGCCTTCCTCCTTCTTCAGTAGATAAATAAAGGTAAGAGAAAGCAACAACTTCATGGTTGTTCTTTAGGTAAAGTGACTAGGTGTTAGTTTGGGGGGGAGAGGGGGAGGGGTTGCCTGATCCTACAGTAATCTAGTAAGGTCTTGGGTAAAACAAGCAGGTTCTGTGTGTCTTGTAGGGTGGCACTTATGGGGCTCTTACTCAGCTTTCATAAGAAAATGGTTGTGAGGTTAAGAGTGTGTTACCCTCATACTTAAAAGCTTGCAGGCTTAGCCCACTGCACGGCACTTTTATGCTTGTTCTGCTGTTTTGAGTGAACCTTAAAATGTTTAAGTCATTAATACAAACAGTAGTCTCATCTTAAAGATGGGCTGAAGGCTGAAAGAGATGATGAGTCAGTATTTAGGCAAAAAATGTTGCTCACCCTTCCCATGGAATTAGAATAGTTGAGCTCATTTTGTTGTATGAAAGGTACTACCAGTAGTTGCAAAGATGTGGTGCCATGCCCTGTGTGCTGCGGGGAGAAGGAGTTGAGAAAGTGGGGGGCTTACCTGAGTCTTCAAGGGGTTGTAGGATGGGGCTGTCCCGTTCTGGAAAACAAGAATGGGAAAGGAAGGCTTCACTAAGCAGAAAAAACTCCTCAGCTGGTGAGGTGGTTTTGTTAGCCCATGTAGGTGCCAATATTTTGTAAACATCTCAAAACTACATTGTTATCAGAGGAAAGAGACAAGTCAAGCTACTGAGGCTGGAGACTTATTTTCCTGATTGACTTCACAAGTGTAGAAAAAACAGCTTTTAATAGATGCTGTGAGATACTCTTCCGTTTAGGGATCCAGTGTCCTCTGGCCTCTCACTGAGATGATTTCTTTTTTTTTCCCCCCCCAGGGGACACAGACAGTTTTCATACTGTCAGCACAACTTGTCTTACCCAGAGGAACAGAGACTCCCCAAGGATCCTGACTCGCTAATGCAGCGTTCATCCCTGAGTTTCTGAGTGAGTAAAGTTTATGGGTTTTGCTATGTGTTTTTGGTGGCTTGTGTCTGAGTGGTCTTCACACACCTGATCAGTGAAATGACTCTGTGTCGATCCATAAGGGACCATCCTAATGGCCATTAAAGCTCATGGAAATGTTTGGCTTCAGGGTATGTATATGGTATCAGGTGCTGTATCTGCTTCTTCTGCCAAATTGTGAAAATCTTAATTAGGTAAAATCTTCATTAAAATAATTGCAACTGAGGAAAGTGCTGGTCATGAACCTGAAAATGGACATCATCACTGTGTGCTTTGTCCCATCCCTGTTCCTACCAATGGTGCATATGAAGATGCTGGACTTCTGGTTTTTGAAGCGAGTAGAATAGGTTATTAAACATAACTGCTGTGATACATGCAGTCTAGTTTTCTGAACCATGGTTTCAGGGTATGGTGGAAGTTCAGCTTGCCCATCTTTATTTTTTGTTTCAGCATTGCAATGCTTCCTGTGTTTTTAGGTTTATTAGGGTTTAGCACTGCCTTTGACCACCGTGGCATCTGAGCATGTCAAAATAATGAAGGCAAAGCAGAAAACTTCATGGTGTTCGTAGCACGATGCACTTCTTCCCTGCTTGAAGGGGAAGACATGGGTCTTATATAAATGACTGAATACGTGGGTGGCATTGGGATCCCACTGGATGTGGGACTTTATGCCACACAGAGGTCACTCAAAGAGCTAATATTTTGCAGAGGTGTTTTTGTGAATCTGGGTCCAAATGTGACTTGTGAAAAATACTAACCTACTGTGTAAATCTCAAGTTGGGCCTGTAATAGTGGCAACCAGAAGCTTGCTTGCTTATAAAATGAGGAAAATATGATCTGGACATAATGTTCAGACAACAGACAGGGTGCCATGGTCCTACTTCCAGACTCTTGATTCAAGCACAGCTGGCTTTCAGCAGGACACTGGCAGAGATCCTCATGGCATGGGGACAAGCACACTTGTAGGCGAAGGCTTGTGAGTCTCTGACACCATGCCACAAGCAAGACCCGGAGTCCCTGGGCACTGTGTGGCTGAGGAGAGATTAATTTGCTTACGCCACCATGCAGACCACACTACTCTACACTCCCACCATGCAGTGATTCACATCCTGTATTGCTCTGGCTGGTGTGCTGCCAGCTACGTGCTTTGGGGATGGACTTAGTGAATTACTTTTCTCATCTGGACCAATGTCCAGAAAATTTACTTAGAAATCTGTAGATAACTTTTCTCCCTTTTCTTCTACAAGTACGCATAAGCAAAGCTTTATGTTCTCTTTGAGCTTTAGTAAAAAGAGAACAGAAACATATGCCCTTTTTCTGTGAGTTTATTTCAAGCCATAATTCTTCTGGGAACTGTGATTTGTTTACGTCTTTCCATAATAAATGACAATGGTTAAGGTTGCATCTCTGTCAACCTCTTTCTAAGTGGTTTCAGGTAGTTTACTTAAAGAGGGATTATTTCATCTACCACAGAATGAGGCAGCTCTGAGGTAGTGTCTAGCTGGCACAGAACAAGACCAGTGAACATTAGCAGGAAATTTAAGGTCTGATGGACAGTAGGATCACAAGAGTATGGAGTGATAGTTGGCAAGCTGAAGGAAGAAAAAAAGCAAAAAGGTTTGACTTTCCCTCTCCTGATGGTACCAGAACGACTGGGAAAGGCTAGCAACACAACCACCCACTGGAGGCGGTGACTACTTAAATCCTGACTGTCCCTCAAGAAGTGCTTGCGCTAACCACTTTATTCTTGCGTGCCACAATCCCCTGTAAAGTGAGGACATGCACAGTTCCTAATCATATATGGTTGCTTGGGTGCTGAAGTCGTGTCAGTAAGTGAATATATGCTTGGTAACTGTAGTTAATGTCTTGTGGATGCCTTGTTCAGTTTCAGAAAGAGTCTTGCATTTTTATGCAGCAAACTTGTACAGCTGTTACAGCTTATGGTCACTAGTTAGCTACAGCAGAAGAGTCAAACTTTGGAGACTGTAGTTTCTTCCTGTAGGTTTCCTCCCCCTTCAAGTCTGTTTTCTATTCTTGCCAGTACCCTGCCTTCTGCTTAAAGGCATTAGTAATACCAAATAAAGCTGAAGATGCTCTTTATAACAACTAAGTTGTTTCCTTTTTAATCAGAGCAAATGCTTATGCCAGCTTTGGCATGAAGAATCTGTGTATGTGTCTGGTTTAGGGCACAGTGAGCTGATAATTTGTTAGAAGACTAGTGCATTGCATATAGTTCTGCTTTTTGTTGTATAATTTACTGGGAGGTTGGTACGAGCATTGGTAATTTGATTTTTGCTTGGTTGGAGGTGGTGGAAATACAAAGAATGAGAAATAAGGTTATTGTGTTTCTGTAGCAGCGGTTGTCTTATGGTTAAGTGGCCATCAAAACCTTTCTTGGGTGGCAATAAATGAAAAAATCTTCAGAAAATATATCGGTTTTCAAAGAGCAAAGAAAGATGCAGCAATTATTGTGACACAGGTTTGCAGTCTGTTTCTGATTATCCTTTTGGCTGGAGACTTGGGGTTTCTAATTGTAAGGTTAAGGAATCCTTTTTATCTATCTCTTGCCTCCTAATCCTATGCTAGACAGTATTGTTTTCTGTGCCTTTTGTCTTCTGGGGAAGGAGACAATCTCTGGCTCATGCGAACATCTTGTTAAAGTCTGCTGAGGATTAGGGGGTGTGACAGTTTTCTTGCTGAGCCTTTTTATTGGGGATTTTTATGCCTGCTTTTCTGGGAGGTCTTTGAAATGTCTTTTATGTAGCAACCATTTCACTCTTTCTTTGTTGTCTCAAATGTTGAGGCTGTATTCTTCTCATCTGTTCCTGTTTATATTCCATACTCGCTGGTCATAACAGTTTAGCTTGAAACTATCATCACGCCGTGTGCTTCTGAATTGCAGGAGTGTTGCTAACTGCTCTAGGACAATTGCAAATTTGAGCTTTATTTTAGGGCATCTGAAGCTTTAGCATGGTTATTTGGTACGAAATACTGTTAAAGAGGTTCTAGGTGAAAAATAGTAATCTAGGAGTTGGACATTTCAAGTGTCACCAGCTAGGTATAGGCATTTAAAAATGCTTCTGCTATAACGGGATAGGTTCCCCTTAGGGTTGTGTTCATCATGCCGGCTGTAGCTGGTATGATAGGTGTTCACTCTGGCCTAAACTCCTACAATAATCAATGGAAGAGACAAGTCCATCCTGCTAGCAAGTCATCCCATCTCGACAGAAGAGTTTAAGCTGGTAAAACAACTGCTCTCTGGAGATTTTTGTCCCTGTTCTCACCCAATCCCTCTGTGGCTGGCTACAGATAAAATATAAATTACCCAGACCAGGATCCAAACTTCTCGGTAACTAAAATTAGATAACACAAAGACTAATCCTGGCCAAAGAAATGAAAGAACTTAGCTTTTCACAAGAGATTTGGAAAGCTTTGGTAATTTCACATTTCAGCTTCATAAAACGAAGGGACTGGTCAGTGTACTCAAGTACAAGTGAAACACAAGTGTGTTTCCTAAAATTTTTATTAAATCAATTCGATGTCATAAGACACATGGATTTCTCATTTATTTTTTTTTAGTGAGATGGTAAGCACATTATTGCTGCTTTCCCACAGTGCTTATTTCTGACCCTGTGTAAGCTCTGGTACGAACTGGGGAGAGCCCAGATTCAGTGTCGAGCAAGGAGCCAGGGTTATGTAGTCTTACTGATAATGGAAGTATCAGAGGCAGGTTTCTGAGATGTGTATGGAAAAACCGGTTGCGTCACCTTCCCCTTTGAGAAGATTGATGTAAAAATCTGGTTTTCGTGAAGTCATAACAAAAATTGAGGGACTAATGTGCACATGATGCTGTTTTATTAATTTCTTAATCTAGCTGAACTTTTCCTTCATAAACAGTGTATAATATCTTTACAGAGGAAGAAGCTACCTGCTTAGATGTTTATCTTTTGTTCTAATATACCTTCCCAAAAGTGTGTTTTTCTCTCCCTATCAAAAATTTGCCCCCTCTAACACAGCATTTCCACCTGCCTTTGCTTGCAGCTTCTCTAGCCTAATTTTCAGTGTCTAAAGCCGTATATAATATGGTTCCATTTCACACTTAACCGCAAAACCCACTCTTCCAGATATGACCCCAGTTTATTTTATATCGCACATCTTTTTCTTAAAGTATTTTATACGTAGCATAATATGCAATGATACGGCACTGATGTTTATCAAAATTGTTTCACACTGTGCTTATTTCTATTCCTGTCTTCTGGATCAAATAAAATACAACTGCAGATTAATATCACCTTTTAAAGTAGGTCTAATGTGTTTATTTTCTTACCACATTCACTCCATCCACTAACTTGTTATATGGATTATATTTAATGGGAATCTTGTGGGACTATCACAGGGCATTTATTTTCTATTGAAATAACAATTAAGATAACATGCAAAGTAATACAGTAATCAAATAAACCTGACAAATAACAAAACTTTTTTAAAGCTGCAGAGGCATGCTAACAAATCTATTTGATCAATATATGGGATGTGAAAAAAGAGAAGACAAGATTGACTGATGAATAAAATGGAACTGACACAAATAGGCTGACAGCCAGTCGCAAGTCTCTTTAGGGCAAATGCAATTAACTTAGAATAATAGACTCAAATTTGATGGTTAGAAATGCATTTTTATTAACAATCACAGCCTGAATCATTATGCACTCTTATGAATAAAATTGTAGTTGTACTGAAAGTCTGTGTATACATGTATGCATGTACATACAAAAAAGCCTGGTTGGAGAGCTTTATTTTTGTGACAGAATAGCAGTATGAGATTTAAAATATAAATCATACTTAAGTATAAATCTAAATATTCAAACCAGCGATATAAAAATCACATATGTGGTATGCTAGTATTAATGATAAAGGCAATAAGCATCAGTCCCAGGACTGCTTGTTCTTTTGGGATGTGAAATTGCAATCAGGGATTTACAGATTTCATTCTGAGGCAGAGAAGTCATTACTAGAAACATAAGCTCATTCTCTTTACTTTAATAGCTATTTTAAATCATTCATTTAGAAAATACATTAACTATTTATTGTATAGGCAGTACGTTTCTATTGGCATTCCATTTTCATGCTTTTTTATAATCCTTTTCAACAAATTATTTTATTAAAAGAAGATTAGAATTAGCAAAAGGATCCTACCAATTTTTGAAAATGCTACTCTTGAAGAAGGATATTTCCCATTATTAACAGGTATGCGGTATTAAAACTTTAAAGGAAGGGAAGATATTCAATTGCTAATGTGTCCTTTTTCTTTTGACCTTCATTGCAGAGGCTGATTGCTATTTGTAAATTGCTTTCAAAAGTATTAATCTCATTTAATTTTTGAATAAATATATAATCTTTTTTCCCTAAAAAATCCTTGGGATTTAGATATGGAAATAGCTGCCTATAGAATATGTTATGGTGCAGATGTCTCTTATTCACGGGAAAAGATAAAATACACCACTTAATGCAGAGCAACTCTACATGGTATTAGCAAAGCACAACATGAATATGAAACCATGATACCTGCAATGCTTGATGCTTAAATATCTTGAGGAAAAGGAGTAATGGTAGGGAATAAAACTGCACTAGAAATTATTTAAATACAGTTCTCCAGCTCAGTGTCCTTGGACCACTGGCTGGCCAAGCACAGTATAGCAGCAAAACATGATGCCTTACAGCAGGAAAAAGCCAGTGTAAAACATCATTGTGGTTCTTGAACAGTTTCTGGGATTGCTGAGCTGCGTCCAAGGAGGAACCACACTCTGCTTTTTCCATTTCAAAGGTGTCTTTAATCCTCCACATCTCTTCTAAGCAAGAAGTGCACTGATGTACTGGGAAAGCAGACTGCCTAGTGTCTGATAGGGGAGAGACCCTGAAAACCATTGAGAACTGGGACAGCATGTGGCTGGGGAACAGATTTTTCTGGTAAGCACCTGGTGTCTGGGAACTTGTAGGCTGCCATTATGGTTTTCTACCTCTAATTAGCCTTAAAGTCACTGCCATGAGGTAAAAACTTCTCGGGGACTCCAACAGTTTCTGGAGACTTTCCAGCCTTTTTTTCTCCTCTCATAATCTATTCTAGATACTCACAACAGCCCACCACAACATTTCCTGAGCTGGCTTCTTGAATAGCTGATATTGCCTATTCTTAGAGATAAGATGGATGGATCATATGTTGTTCTAGCACCACCAGACCTGGTATGTGCCTAAAAAGGGAATAATACTGTTGGGTCTGGCATAGTTGCTTTACTTTGACACAGAAATTGTTGCAAAATGCTCAGAGGCTTGGACTGCTGAAGATTTCTCTCAGAACTGCATTTGGTGTAGAGGAAGTTTGAGTAGTCAAATTTATGTTGTCTATTCAATTTCTCCTTACCATCTCTGTAGATGTGTCACTGGAGACTGATGGAAGAAAAGTTACTTCTTGAATGTGATGCCAGAAAAAGAATATGTGCTCTTTTATGAACAGAGTTACTTAATCTTTTAAATGAGATACAGGTCTTAAAATAACTTATATGGAAGTTTTAGTAGATAAATAGACTAAAGAAGCAAGACCAGATGATCTGCTGATTTAAATTGGGGTGCAGCTTCTTTTTAGCCAACGCACAACTAGTATAGGGGACTGGGTCTGTGGGCTCAGTTCTTCCATCTTGCTGGTTTTAGGCTAGTGAAATATTGGTGAACTCAACACAATGTTTCCTGATGTATGGTGATGTAAGAGAAAGGAGTCTCAGGCCCTGCATGATAATAGACTAATTCTCTACTGATGTAATCATCCAACCAGAACAAGAATGACTCACTCCATCCATAAATATCTTGGGACCTGCTTCTGATCACATTTCAATTGGTTCACACCAACCTTATCTCATTTGCTTGAATGGGCTTACTCCTGAGTTAGGATGATACATGTAAGAGAAAATCCAGGCCCTTAAAAATCAAATCATAATTAGTTTCTCTTAATAGCTGCTCTATTAAAGAGAGTCAGATCTTTCAAAAAGTGTATTAGAAAGCAAAAGAGAATGCTTTTAAGTGCATTAGTTTTTTCTTAAACCAGCAGCGGTAGACTTGTTGGTGATGTATCATACTTGCAATATGTTTCTATTGGCATTCAGGGTCCATATTTTTATATTCCCTCTTCAGAAGTTATTTCATTAAAAGAAGGTTAGAACTAGCAAAGCATAACTACCAATTTTGAAAATACTTATCCTGAGAACGATATTTCTCCTCAGCACCTGCCATTTTTGTTCCACTCTATCTTTGACCTGTTAAAGTTCAGAACTGATTTCACTGTTTCATGCTCCCAAAATAATAAAAGATTCCATTCCCCATCATTTTACACTTTCCTCAGTTTTGATCTTCTACAAATATGGTTTGGCCAAGATGTTCTTGGAGAAACAAAAATACTTTTGCTTTACTTTCTGCTCACCGCATCCTCAAGCAGGTGCGAGGCAATCTGCAGTAGCTGTTCTGCTACCTGAGAAGCGTTCATATATAGAAACACCAGGCCAGCCTCCGCCGTCACAGCACAGAAAGCCAAAAATAGATGACATGTGAACATATTTCTTCCCATGAAGGTTTCTGCACCTACGTAAAGTCTTCAGATAAGCAGGTCTTGGTGTTAGAATGAAGAAACTAGACTATATATTTATAAAATAGTGTCTATATATATGTATGTGATTAGATAGGGATAGACAGACATATTTGGATATTCCTCCTCCTTCCCCAGCGATGAGGGTTCTGTCAACAACTGGTCCTCCATGTCAGACATTGCTATTTCTTTCTATTAGCATGGATGGAAAGCCCTTTCCCAACACCACACCCCCCCAAAAAAAAACCTAAATTGCTTACAAAAGCCTTATTTGTAACTTATTTAATTGCATTGCACTGTTTTGGGATGTGATTCAAGGCTATTCTGAAGGCTGAGTTGCACTAGACATCACATGGTGTTAGTGCCACTGGCATGGGGGAAGACAGTATATTTTAAAACTGAGGAATTGTGCCAAAAAGAATCACAGATGATGCATCTGGAAAGGACCTCCTAGTTCAGCTAGTCCCAGCTTGCATGACACACAAATCTCTGTAGGCTAATCCCCTAGGTGTTTTTCCTCTCACTTCTTAGATACCATCAAGTGACAGTGCCTGAAACACTTCCTGAGGCAGTGCATTGCCTAGTCATCCTTGCTTTGGAAGGTATTGCCCTAGCATCCAAGACACATTTTTTTCCTTTCCCAACTAAGCACAGTGGCAGGTGTCCTGCTGTGGAAGCAGAAAGAAATGTAATGGGGTTAGTAACTCTAAGTGGAGTTGGGCAGTCAGCTCTATAGGTTCTTCAAAACTTGATTTTTCTGGAATAATTTGATGTTTCTTCCCTGGTCTTGGTGGTGCTCCTTATTTATACTTTACAGTAAAGGGTCACATTTTTTCCTGTGTGTGTGGCTTTTTTTTTAAATGAATTACTCTTAGAGATGTCAAGGCAATTGCCATTGCAGTTAGGACCTAAATTTGCTGAGATTTGATAGACATTTATAATAGGCAGTGTCAGTGATGATAGAACAAGGGATTGATTCTGCTTTCACTTTTACGATAGTGCTAATGAAGTTCTCTGGCTCCCAGATAACATCTAACAGGCCCTATACTGCAGTGCAAAATTATGGTTAAGACTCAGCTGGTGGTTATTGTTCAATAAATGTTCAACATATTTTAGTAGTGCATTAGTAGAAAGTTAAGTGTAGTGACCGATTTCTGTCATGGCCAGAAATCTGTCAAACTAAATGCTCAGCGCAGATACAGTTGAAACATTCCTGTCCCTGAAAACTTGAGGTCTGCATAATAACTGACTGGTGATGGTTTTATAGATGATAAGCAGTAGTGTGGACACTGGTTTTTCTTTTTTTCTGAAGAATACAAAGGCAGCCCAGGAGTAGCCAGGTACTAGACTGTTCTTAGTGTTAAATGGAAAGTAAAAAGCCTGGTTTTCCCCAGTTTTAAATAGTCTGTTATAACCTTCATCCTCTGTTTCTTTGAATCCTTGTTACATTTTCTTCTGTAGTAAGGGGAGAGGACTATATTGATTAATTTTCTAGGTGGCTTTCCAGCTGTGTATAGAGCATCTTTTTAATTCCTTTTGGTTCTGTTTGAATTGCTCGTAGAAGAACACTTACATCATTTCAGTGAAACTCCTAATGTTCTCCCAAGAGAAAGTGAATTTGAGTGTTGCCATTATGCTCCTCTCAAACAATGTTTCCCAAAATATTAAGGAAAACCACAGAATTGCACTAAAATGGCAAAAAACAGCTGTACAAAATGTTGCTTCCTTGTGAAACTAAGCAGAACAACTGTAACTACCCTGAAAGTCAGAGTAGACTATAAAATTTCTTGACTTTTTTTTAGGAACAGGTTAGTCCAGTAAAATTATCCCATCTGATTGGAGTTCATAGAAATGTCCTCAGTAATTTTTTCTTCAGAGAGATTTATTCCTTGCTACATTAGTGGATGCAGTCAAACCCCACCACGTATCACCAAAGGCCCCCAGCTCTAAAGCTAGGTGCTGCTCCCTGAAAGCCAAAGGGAGTTTTGCCATCGATTTTCATGAAAGTGGGAACGAGTCCTTTATTTGCGACTTAAAGCGAGTAGGTTAGGATTATGAAGAATGATTATTTAAAATAGCAATGATGTAATATCAGTGTCAATTCCATTATTTTAACAGATGTAAATTTGCTCTGCTCTTGAACTCTGGTGAATTTTAATGGCAGTATTAAAGAGATACTATTAAGACTACTTAAAAGAACTATTTGTAAAAAGTGTCTCCAGTTGGGAGGGGGGGAAGTTTAAATTGCTTTTTTATTCAGTCTGCACAATTATTTATTTGAATGGTTTTGTGTATTACAAATTAATATGTATTAGAAGCTAAAAAGATTGCACAATAATTCCAATAGTCATTGGATATGGGAGGGCTTGCACTATTTAAAGCAAAGAGACTTCTTATCCAGAGAAAGTTTAGGTAGTCTTCACAGTAGGGCAAATAAGGAGTTTTATGATGTACTTTCTGGACAACATAGGTGAAGCAGATTGAAAATCAGCTGTCTAAATAACTTCACGGTAAATTTACATACATCCCAACGCAAGTTTCATGTCAATAACTCCAGTGTTGTACCTGGCTGATGACGACTGTGACTATCTTTGCAGCGAAAGGGAATGGAAGATTTAGAGGTACTTACAGGATCCAGTTCTAACTTTACACACAACCTGCATTCCAGTGGGGCAGGGATGGGAGAAGGTCAGTGTGGCCCGTCCTGGAAAGCAGACCTCTTACATTACAACCCTGTTGGCATCTGCTGTCTCAGGAGTGTTGTATTTTCTAGAGGAAAAGTTTAGGTGGTTTAAAACCAATTCTAGGGTCATGGTCATAAAATTAAATGGAAGATTTTGAACAGGCTGGCATTGCACGAAGTAGGTTATTGCAGGCTAAAAAAAGGTGCTGCTACTTTGGGTTTTTTTGGAAGGGTAATAAAGCAAACACTAGAAAATGAGACAGAATCAGGGAAAGCCAGGTTCTAATAATTCAGTGCTGGCATTTTTAAGGGCTCAACCTTTCTGTCACTAAAGCCAGTGGCAGTCCTTTGTGATCTTTACCTCATCTACAGTTACTAATTTTAGGTGTTACAATTATTTCTGTTTATTTCTTGGAAACATGCAGAGCTCATCTTCATTAAGAAGTGCTGGGCACAGGCAAACACAGTCAAGGGCTGCAGCTACCCAGAAAGCTGGATATTTAGAATATCTAAGTATTATTTCTATCTAATCTAGCATTAGGTATAAAAGTCTACTTTGTCTCAAGCTGTAAGATGTCTCTGTTCCTCAAGATAACTGTTGGCACAGGGGAAGATGAAACAAACCTCCAAAGCTGGATTCTGAAGTGTTCTGAAGTTTTAAAAGGCTGTGGGCTGAGCTTTCACTTGATTTGCTGTAGAGTATATTCCTGTCCCAATGCCCAATATAGGGAAATTCATTTCACACTTCTAATTGCTTCACTTTCACTCCTATTAACCACTTCCATGGAGCAAATAGACTATTTTAGTTGTTAACGACTGAAAAGGATCTGAGACTCTCAAATTAAAGTTACAAATTTGTCATTTTTTTAACCTGATTAGTAAAGATAAATATAACATGCCTGAGTGAAGCTGGACGTTGTGAATTGTTTGGCCTAGCAATTGTTTCTTCTAAGTGTTTATGAGTACAGTCAGTGAATGCATTCTTGTAAGTATTCAGTTTTGGTCCAAGAATGTCTCTTTCCATTAGTTTTTATTTCCTCCTCTTGCTGCAGACAAATTGGAATATTACAAAGGGCGAATCCATGAAACTTTCTCCAACTTTCCCTCGGGGGTGAAAGCAGCCTTTTTCATCTTAAAATGACAGCCTTTCAGCAGTGCAAAAGACACCTTTCATTTCTGTAAAAGCCACCACACTGAAAAATCTAGGCTGACCTACTGTGGCAGGAGAAAAGATGAGGATGTATTTGACTGTAGCATGCTTGTGTAACTCGCATACAGATAGATTTAGACATCACTGTGTATAAATGCAATCTCCATGGGCAGAGAGATTTTTTCCTCAATGGAAGCACACCATAGCGAAATTTGTGCTGTTATCTCTGGATATAGAAATGCTTTCTTTATCTGGCAACAAACCATCGCGGTCAGCTGCCTGAACTGCTTCTCCTTGTCCACCAGGTCACCCTAGTTTTGTCACGCCTGACCCAGAGCACAGTGCTCCATGCAGTTTGTTTGTAGCACGGTGGGTCAAAGCAACCATAGCTCAGCGTGCATAAAGCTCTAAAGCAGGGCCAAATGCAGCCTAACGGGCAAACCTGGATGAGATTTCCTGTCAAAATTCAAACCCGTTCTACCAGTCTGCTTGTAACTTACTGGTACAGTCTACACAGTGCTCCTGAGAATAATTAATATATGATCCCATATCCCACAGTCTGTTACCACACAGTGCTTGAAAAATTTCCCATTAACAAAACACAGTACGTGCAGGTAAAAATATCAATGCGTCTCATTAGAGGAGGGGAGTGGGGAAAGAAAATATGTATTATATTAAAGCCAAGTTTTGGGCTTTTGTGCAAAGTTTTAGGGGGGAAAATTATATTTCTCCAGGTGGTCTCAAGTGGAGGTAAGGATACAGTTTCTTAGCTACACTAGCAATTAGAAACAGGGCAATGTTATAGCCAAGATGTGGCCTCTAGGCTGAAGAAGAGGAAGATGAGGAATTTTGTCAGAAGCAGATTTGGCAACATACCTAAGCACATGCCTAGCTTCAAGCACACTAGTAACTTCACTCTTATGGTCAAAAGAATCATATTAGATGTTTGCTTTTTGTCAGCATTTCATAGGTTGTTTCAGGTTGCACAGCAACCCATAGTCCTGTGCTCTGATTTTCTCCAGCAGTAATAAAGAACTTGTGTGTGACGGAGATGAAGGTGGGGCTAGAATATGGGCCGGTCGAACCCTTGGGAAAAATAATACAGGAGGACTGTATGTGGTGAATACGTGTGTTGCAGCCCCATGATATGAAAAGCAAAGAGGCCAAACCACTCAAAACTTTGTGCTTATAAAATATTTTCCTATCCTTGAGTAGGAATGCTCAAGACTGAAATGAAAACTGCAAAATGGTGGAAAGGGAAAAGTAACACTAACGTTAATTTCAATGAGCATCTTACATTCTCTAGGCCTTGGTTTATTGACCTTCTGTTGAACCAGCTTATTCTTGGGCACAGAAAAGCAGATGTTCAATTTGTGCGCTCAGTAGTTGTTAGACATTCCATCTCAAAGAGGGGATTTAAATGGACCAAAGTCCTCTATTCTTGTAAGCAGATAAGCTGCTCTTACCTACTCCTTCACTCCTTTGGTTGAAACCATCAAACCTATAATTTAGTGGGTATTTTTAGGAAAGAAACTCTATTTGGTATAGATAGTAGAATTATATATGCTTTCTTGGATAAATGCAAGGATGCAGAGGATCCTAACAGGTTTCTTACCACGCTTTAGGGTACCTTAGGCAAAACCTGGTGCATCGGTTTCTACCTGGGATCTTCCTACCTTACTGTTAACACAGTGTTTCTGGAAAGATCTCTACTCCATGGAAAAAACAGCTAAAGAAATTAGAAGCTTGAAATGGGAGGTCTGTTGGTTTTCTGCTCACATAAATTGCCTGCTGAATACATGTGGCCATTAAAGAAATGTGTTGGGGGAGTAATTCCCCTGGCAGAACAGCACCACATGTTTCTGCTAGCCCATGCACTCCGTGCAGCTGCACAGCGTATCACATAACGCCATCAACTGCAAGCACGCTAGCTCGCCATTCCAGCGGGGCCCCAAAAACTGTAAATAGCAATAGGCAAGAAAATTCCCTGGGACACAGTGCTTGCTGTGGGAGCATGAATGCTTGAGCCAACTGCCCAAGGCTTCTGCTCAATGTATGAGGCTTGACAGGTGGCCATGACTGGCACAAGGCACTTAGTTTGTCCCAGGCTCTTACCATGGTTGCATACCCCGGTCTTGAGTTCAGAGCCTGGATGTCTGCCCGCATGGTGAAGAAGTCACTGTGACTTGCTTGGGGGCTGAGGAACTGCTGTGGCCCACAGACCTAAGGCCAGACTCTTTGTAACTGGGGCTTCCAAATCCTCTCGCTGACATTGCACTGAAAAATCTTTCTATGGACAGAAAGGGCACACAGTGTGTGTGCAGGTAAGATTTTACTGGTAGTCCAATTAATGTTTTGGCAGTCCAAACACTTTAATTGATAAAGCCTTGATTATGTAGTCAGAACGCTTGTATAATCCATACTGAACCTTCCCAGTACCTATTCTTTTTATGTGGTGTTGTGCTCACCCTTCTCATGGAGTCATCCTAGCACCAGATGATGTTCCATCCCATGTGATGTCCTGAAGCTCCTGCTGTGTTTCTAGCTTGTCCATGTTACCCTCTCTCCAGGTACCAGATAATACCTACCCACAGTGTTCCAAAACACGGATGAAGGCACTTCTATAGAGCCAGCAGGGATAACCAGCTGGGCATGTGTGACCCTGAGTAACTAATCTGTAAGGTCTATCGGGTTATGTAGCAGGAGAGCATGAAGAAGCAATCTTGGACACTGATGTGACAGTACAAGGGCAGTAATAAGGACATTTTCTCTTGCCTGTGTCTCTGCCTCTATCCTTTCTCAAAATGAACCATTCCAGGAAGTTACATGTGAATCACTGCAGTGTTTCCCATAATAGCTGTCTTAGGCAGCCAGTGGTAAGCCCAAATCTTCATCCCAAACCATTGCTGGTGACTGCCCTGTAGGCAGTGCCAGTCAAGAGGATTAAAGACTAGAAACAGCAAAAGGTAGTGACTTGGGCTGTGCAGCTTTGAAGAGAACTTGCCCTAATATTGCTGCATACAGTAGAGAGCTCAGTTCTCTCTTGGACACTCCTGTTCCCATCCAAGTGGGTAAGAGCTGTGTGGAGCGCAGCTGAGAGATGCAGACCTTTGGCTCTACTCCAAGCTTCTTGCAAGACTAACTGGCCAGGTATGAGACAGGAGATGAATTAAATTACACCCTTGTAGCTCTATAGGATCATACCCTCTCCTGGAGAGCAAGAAGAGGGGGAGCGGTGCTGTGCTTGTCACAGCTTCTGGCAGGTAGGATGGGAGCCAAGGACCAGCTAGGTTAAGATGTTGGTCCAAACAGCACTACCTAGACATGTGCATCACTTGTTTTCCCAAAGCTGATGAGAATATACCATTATAGTTCAATTATTGTCTGACAAGTTTTTGTTTTATGGAGAGTATATTTGCAGATTAAAAAAAACCAACTTTGGGAAAACTATGGCATTTTACATATAAAACTGTTTTATTTTGAGTGAAATTTAACTGAAATGATCTTAATGACTTATGTAAAGTGAAATATTGGGTTTTCCTTATTCTTTCTCTTTTAGCCCTGGTCTCACACAGGCATATTAATGATTATTTGTCAAAGTCACACTGTTTGCTTACAAGGTACGAAGGCTTTTTAGACACTATAATGACAGCTTTTGATTCACTTGATAATATTTAGAATAAGCCATAAAAGCCAATCTCTGAACGAACAGACCGCTTTTATTGGCTTTTAGTGCTATTACTGCTATCATAAGTGGTAAATTGGCCTAATGCAAGTAATACTGCTGTGTCATACTGTAAAAACCACTGCTTAGTTTTATATTTTATTTATTTTTCATGAAAAAAATTTAAGGCATGGAGACTATACTATCCTTCTACAACTGTTGGTGATTCCGTCCAAGGGAGAGCTGGGGAAGCTTCCACTGATGTTGGGACTTCCTTTGCCTAGAGATTACTGTCTTTGCTAAGACAGAGTTGATCATAAAGTTAGGGATCGAGCAGAAATCAAGGAAAATCTTCTGAATTTAGGGTGTCCATCTGTGGAATGAGCTTTCGGAGAAATGTAGGTGAAGCTAGGCTATGTGCATTTACATAATGTCTGAAAAGCATTCTTCATAGCACATCATCTTCATAATATTCACAGCACTTGCCTTGCTGCTTGCTTTGCTTCGGTTACTTGCAAGCATATACTACATGAGCAGTGCCAAAAATAAGTACACCAAAGCTGTCTGACTTCAGTGGGGTTCCATATGGGTTCAGCAGGGTGTCTGCAGAGCCTGTCTCTGGTTTTCTTTGCAATGTCCCTGCACCTAGTAGGCACCTTGAGGAACAGTGTTTCCAGTTAGAAGTTGCCAGGGCAACAAAGGTGGGGAAGGGTCTGGAGGGGAAGGTGTGTGAGGAGAGGCTGAAGGCCCTTGGCTTGTTCAGCCTGGAGAAGTGGAGGCTGAGGACACAGCTCATGGTGGCCTACAGCTTCCTCCCGAGGGGGAGCCAAGGGGCAGGCGCTGATCTCCTCCCTCTGGGGCCCAGCGACAGAACCCCAGGGAACGGCATGGAGCTGCCCCAGGGGAGGGTTAGGGTGGTGATCAGGAGAAGGTTCTTCCCCCAGAGGGTGG
This sequence comes from Psophia crepitans, assembly GCA_013399095.1. NCBI lineage: Eukaryota > Metazoa > Chordata > Aves > Gruiformes > Psophiidae > Psophia > Psophia crepitans. The sequence continues at coordinate 633,625 of VWZZ01007698.1, read as the reverse complement.
TGGGACCCTGGCACAGGCTCCCCAGGGCAGTGGTCACCGCCCCAAGCTGGGCTGAGTTCAAGCAGCGTCTGGCCAACGCTCTCAGTCATCTGCTGTGATGGGGCTGGTCCTGTGTGGGGCCAGGGGTTGGACTTGATGGTCCTTAAGTTGGTCCCTTCCAACTTGGGATATTCTGTGATTCTACGAAGTGACAAGTGATACTCAGAGTCCCTATAGCTCAAGCTGTTCTGCTAGAAATAAGATACTGAAACTCCAACTGCCCAAAGTTAGTATCTACCTGAAGCTCACAGGCTATCTATTTAAATCATAAATCAGAAACAAAAGCCCATCACTGCTTAGCTGAAAACTGAAACAGATATATTTCAAATACTTTATGCTAGATTTTTATGTCTTATCTTACAATAGCAATAGAATTTTTAAAAAACAATAAACATTTAAAATATGCGAAGACAACACATTTGGTCAGAACTTTGTAAATGAAAGTGAAGAGGCTTACATTTGCTTTTGTCCACTTTTTACCTATCTTCCCCTTTGCCCGTGTACTATTTCCAGTCAGGAATACTGACTGATTTATCAGCCATAATACAAGTTTAGGACCAGCAGTCAGCACAGGTGATATTTTCATATGACAACCTTAGAAGGCACTAAATGGAAATTTGGCCTGAGTCAAATTCAGACTTGTTATACAAGTAGTGTGGATTGCACAGCGTATTAACTTCTGTTAACTGACAAGAAAGTAGTTGTGATTTAGTTTAATAGCGACTACTTGGTATTCAACAAGTCTGCAGAACAAGTGCAGCTCACAAAATAGAAAACTGAAAGAACAGCATCTGATAGAAGAAGCAGCCCTACAAAATTCTAATTACCTGAGGATGTGCTCTGTTTTTCCAGACTTCTTTCAAATTATTTCCAAGGTCTATGTAGTAAGTGTCATATAGAGCACCAGCATCAGGCATGGGTTAAGAGAGTGAAGTTAACTTCAAAGACCATTTTTCTGACCGTCAACGTAGAGAAATTGGAAACCCTGGGAAGGCTAGAGATAGGAAATACCAGCCTGAATTTAGCTTCGGTGGCACATAACACGTGATTGGGGCTGCTTTATCTGAGAACCAAGAGAGACGCAACAAAGATGATAGATGATATTTATTTGGGGGGGGTGGTGGTGGTGGAGGAATGGACAGACACGGAAGTGTACTTTGTTTCAAACTTAGCTGGAAGTTGAATATTCCAAAGCCAAATGTAACTTTATTGTAGTATGTGACCATTAAAAAATTAATCTAATGACAGAGAAAAGCTGAGTAATCATCGCTAATTTAACTGAACACGTGCTTGAAATTATTTTCAATAGGCTGTGGGAAGAATCATATTCCAACTTTAATTTTGGTGTCCAAGTATTTGTGGATATGTGATAGCGTTTTGGCATGTTAGTTGCCATGGACGTGTAACAAAACAATTTGGTGTTAAAAGGGTTTAGCCTCTTTTTTTTAAGATGACTGTATGAAGATCACATAGTGGAAAACTCTACTCTGTAAATCTCATGTCTGAGTTCGCTTCAGCAGCAAGATATTGATTTGACCTGTGTTTTAGTCTGAAGAACTCAAGTGATTCTATTTACTCAAAATCTCCACCTCTGCTTTTTAACTACAGGTGCAGTGGTGCAGCCAAATAGTGTTCCTGTCTGCATCTTTGCTGCAATAGTATTTCCTTTCTCTTGAAACTACATGTAGGCACATTTCAGTAAGAAGAACATAATTTGTCAGTAATCAGTTCTCAGATGTCTCAACACCATCGTGGCAATGTTTGTATTTTTCTGTAGAGCACAACAGTAAGCAGTGCATCTACTGCTCTATCTCTGGAGCCTACTGACATATTCAGGCAGAAGTTTTTCTTCCTGCACATATTTCTGTACTGTGTATATTCATTTATGTGTGAGAGAAGAAAACATTATCATGTTTAACTGCTGCAATCATAAGCACATTAAGTAGACAGATAATAAACAATCCATCTGAATTTATGATTAAGTTAATTGTGTCTGTGTTTTTCTAATGTGTTTATTCAGATTAAAGACTGAAATTAGAATGAGACTATATAATCAGGAGACCCTAAGACTGATTCCTTTAAAATAAAAATTAATTTAGTTTAGGGGGATAATGAAGATCTCTGTACCACTTAAACACTGTTTTATTGGTAAAGAGACCTTGCAATTCTCTCCAAAGATATGAACCTCAATTGTAGTAAGAGCCGTTAAGAAACTGAGGGCTTCAGCACCTGATTTTTGCATATATCCTTCTGCTCAGCAGACACCAGAGTCCCAGGTTCAACCTTTTGCACAGCACATGCAGAGGATCAGGTAACTAAGAGCACTAAGCTGATGGGAGAGGCAAGGAAACAAGAGAAACATAGAAACATTAAGGTTGGAAGAGACCTCAAGAATCACCTAGTCCAACTGACCCTCCACACACCTATTAACCACTAAATCATGTGCTTCAGTGCTGCATCTAACCTTTCCTTAAATACCCGCAGTGACGGTGACTCCACCACCTCCCTGGGCAACCCGTTCCAATGCCCGACCACCCTTTCCGAGAAGAAATTTCTCCTCATCTCCAACCTGAACCTCCCCTGGCGCAACTTGCAGCCATCTCCCCTTGTCCTGTTGCTAGTTATCTGTGAGAAGAGGCTGACCCCCAGCTCACCACAACTCTCTTTCAGGTAGTTGTAGAGGGCAACAAGGTCTCCCCTGAGCCTCCTCTTCTCCAGACTAAAGAGAAGGACAACTGCTGGAAGGAATGGGATTAAGGACCACCCCAATGTATTTATGGCTACTCCACTTGCATTGGGCACCTCTGTCAGCCACTGCTGCTGAGACAGAGTAGGAGGAGATTCTCTAATCCCTTCCCACTTACGTGAGTGAGATCCTTGTTGGTGAGAGCAGCTGGTGGACTGGGCATGGCCCAGGCTCAAATACCTCTGCTTGCTCTTAGCAGTGTGTTGCAAAAACCTGTCAAAGGTTTTCCACTTTCTACTGGATAGCTGATTACTCTCTCTAGCTGGGACTAGAGCAAATCTTCTGCCCTTTGTGCAGGTGTCCCACCTGCTGGGCTGTAGTGTGTGTTCCTCTCTCTGGAGCAATGAACTCTAAGTAGCCCATCCAGACATAGATACTTGAGAATCTCCAAACCACAATATTTCAGAGTATTTGATAGCTGGGGACCAGAGTCATCTTCTGGAATGTGTGAATTTGAGTCCTCTTATACAATCATGTGCTCTTAGCTCAAGTCTGCAGTCTCATATCCTAATCACTAAGCTGTTCTGATAAGGGGTTTATGTCCAGTATTACTGGACATTTAGAGTAATCGCTCTTCATGTTTAAGTATCTTTCCCTTTGGGTTTAGATCTAAATGCTTATTTAAAAATTAGATGGAAAACTAATTCCTTTGAACCTCAGCAAACCATGAATATTTAAACTAGTTCCACTTTTGTTCTTTCTTTAAACTTTTCCTGTAGTATCTTTCATAGCCAACAGACACCCAGCATGCCCAGGATTTTACCCAACAGTTGTACTTGAATGCTTAGAAGCAGTTGTATTTTGGAGAATGATTGTAGATCTACAATGAGAAGGGGGGGGGCTTATTTTTTACATAATTCAGTTATCTTTAAATGTTTCATTGAACACTTCCAATACTAATGATTTTGTTACACCTCTATGTGACTGTCAGTCTGGCTTACGTATCAGTGCATCATCTTGCAGGCCTATAAAATGCCTTCTGAAAACTAGCACTGCAATGCTTACATCCACAATTATCCTGCCTTCAAGCTTGGGGTAAATCAGGCCTGCATAGTGGTCTTTTTGATGGGATTTCTATCAAGGAGTTGAGAGCTCTATAAATGAACTAAACACTCATTGGTAGGTCTGAAATGTCTAGTTTTCATAACTTAAACATCTAATACCCAATTAGATTCAAAGGTCTTACTGTCTCCCTCCAGAAGAAACTGATGATAACTGTGAGGACCTATGTGTGACTAGAAGGAATACAAACATTTTTTTGAGCTTTCAGAAGTGTAGGGTAAAGTTAACTGAAGACACCAACACTGGGCTCTACTTCCATCTTGAAGAGAAGTAAACGACTCCGTGAAAGTGATACATGTATTGGAATATGTCAACAACATCCCTGATAGGGAGTAGATATATCAAATACTAAAAATTATGAAGCTTCTGAAATACTTATTGCTTTTACTAGTACTGAATTTTCTTTATCATCCCGGTTGCTTATTCTGTTTAGTACAGATATCTTTCTGGCTTGTCTTAGATCTAGGAGACAAATTTGGCATTTGACCTTTCCCTCTATGAACTGAAGTGGTAAAAATGAGACATGTTGCTTTGTTCTTCCTGCCTCATTGATGCCCTGAGATGATTACAGATATGTGTCTTAAACATACTGGGACAAATTAAATCTTTTTTAAGTCCACACAGCTTTAATAGAATTACTCATTGCTATGACATTGACCCTTAGGCTAACATTTTCCATGTACCACAGCTTGCTATCTTAACTTGGAAGTGCTATGGAGGCCCTTGGATATATGGATTCTGCTCTAAAATGTATGTTGCTGATGAAATCAAATACTAATGAGCATCTATATTGTTATTCCACATTTTACTGACACAACTGAGGGCAAAATTCTGAATATTTTGCCCAAGTACAGCAACGAATAGAATTGGTCTGGGAATCTTCCAGAAGTGAATGAAATAACATCTTCAGGTCTTCCCCAGCATTGGCAGTTGAATGAGAGAGTCTTCTTTCTTCCCTTGCAGAACAAGTTCACTTAAGGCAATCAAACCTAAATAAACCTTCACTTATATTTTACAGTCAATATTCGGCATAGGACTGTGACTTTAAACTTGACCCTATCAACCAGAGAAGTACCACTGTCTTTACTGTACATTCATTCCACTCTTGTGGCACTATTCAAAGTCTTACATCTCCAAGGACCCTCCAGTTCAAAGATCAAGGACCACTCAGTTTATAAAACTATAATTAGGACTGGTGAGCTGGGACCATTGCAGATTTCATATACTCCCTCTCCATTGGAAGAGAGTCTTTAAATCTGCTGTTTTACAACTTAAAGGAAGGGTTGTCTTGATTAATTCATTTGGTCATAGTTCTGAAGCTGACAAGGCATCTTCCAGGAATTTGAGTCCCCTGGGATCCTTGTCATCAGTTTTTAAATGTGCTCTTTTTTTTTTTTTGTGGTTCTTATCTGGAAGCAGTCTGCTTGGATTACAGCATTCATCTTAGAAGCATTTGGCATTTTCTGTTACATGAAACTGAGAGGTATTTCTTTGCTATCAGTCTTCTATAAAGCTTTTCAATCCAATGACTTAATTCAGGCTAGAAGAAAAAAGTGAAAAAAGCTTCTGGACACAAGTCAGCAAAATTCAGGAAACAAGTGTCCAAGTGTGTATTTAAAATTGCATTCATTGACTTCTGAGATTTTAGAAATTCTAAAAATGTCATTTAGCTCCCTAAACACGGGGACATGTTGAATCAGAATACTGAGAATAACCTCCCTGAAACCAAAGTACAAGCCCTGTAATGGTTACTCCAGCACCTGCAAACCAGGTAGAAAGCTGGAAGGTTGTGAAACAACTGGGAAATTCCCCGAGTGTCTCCTTCTGCATAACCAGACTCATGGCATTATGTCCTTCCCACTTTACTACTTCTTGTAAAAGTCTCTTAAAGCCCCAGAGTAACCAGTGAGAGGAGCATGCTGGGGAAAAGGCATTTCTGAGTGCTGCCATATAGGAAGGTTTTGCTGTAAGAATACAACCCCCTTTCCAGGCTGTGGGATGTTTTGGTGCGGTGCAGTTAAGAATGGTCTGCTCCTGTATTGGGTTTCTGGGATGTACCACTAAGAAGTGTGGCACAGTCTCACCCAGTGGGATTATTTCTGGAAGGCATTATTTGAATAATGTCACTACAGCCAGGTCTATGATATGAGTAAATCTCCCTTTTCATATGAACTATAGTCCTTGGAGGGGTGAAATATAATCCTGAACAGAGGTTCTATTTACCACTTAAGCCCTATTTTATGGTTTAAGTGCTGACCTTGTACTGACCCTCAGTACAGGGCTGAATTTCACCCTACAGCGAAAATCTGCTGGCTAGAGCAGCCGATTAAAGAAATTGGGGCTAGGCTTTTTACTATTTGCAAGACAATGAAAATAGGCTTATTTTAGACAAAAATGTTTCTGATTTATGAGAATTTCAGTGCAGAAAGGGGCTATTTTGGAGAAAGTCTTGAGATTAGAATTTCAGTTATATTTTTGGCAGGAGAGCAAGGAAGCCATTTCATTAACTTTTCACTGGAAGTTATATATGGAGGACATTTGTGTACACAGCTGGGCAGCATAAAACAGGAGGGCTTTGTGTGAAAATATCCTGAAATGAAATTTCATTTCTGTGCGACTTGGGTCTGTGTTCCCGGGCCGGCGTGACCGATTTCGGAGGAAGCCGTAGGAGGGCAGTATTAGGCCCTCATACGTTCCCCCTCGCGTTTGCAATGGATGCAGGAATAGCGAACAGCCCATCGCTGGCCCCTGTGCAAAATCAGTGTCACCTTTTACAGCTTTATGTCAGGCAGATAAGCTCCTGCCTGCTCCCACGTATCCATATGGCTGTAATCATCGAGTGATACCAAGAGATTAAATGTTTGTAAGGAACACCAAAAGCCACATGCCGAGGCTGGTGTGAATTTAGCTCTACTTTGACCTCTCTTCCCAGCAGATGGCTGCTAATCTGGCACTAAATCACCGCCATGGTGGAAAGAGCCCTGGTCCATGTGGAAGAGGCAGGTCTGTTGTGGTGGCTGTGCTGTGTGAGGTGGGAACATTCCTGAGTCAGCCCCTAGGAGTGTTACTCATCCCTGGGCACTGCGTTTCTGAAGGCACGTCTTGTGTAGCTTCCAGATTTCACAGGACCCTCTAATTACTGTGCTTGATTAGGAGCCTGCAGAGATGTTTCTTGCTTGGGATGTGATTGTCTGCTGGCTGCACATCTTGTGGGTCTATGAAACGGGTGGGGACACAGGCCCGTGCAGAGGGCACTCCTTTAATATTACCTTTAAGTTATGTTGGTTGTTCTTTGCGTCAACAGGCACATTTGTATTTTATGCACTTTTTCACTTTGTGCAGGTCAGAACAAAACGTTTAAGTGGGGATAATGTATGTGCTGAGGATTCCTGCTTTAGTTTTTCAGGGCAGAAATGCAGATAACTTTGCAAGAGTTTCTTGAAAAATGAGCCTGTATTTCTCTCTGCCCTGATGTTTTCTAGACGTTAGCATGGGCTACTCTCTATCTCCATCCAGAACTACCTCACATCTCCAACAAAGAGCTCTTCCTCTTGTGAATTGGCAAGCAGAGATAACTCCCTCCACTCCTACACAAAGTAGGAGTCATTGTCTGGCTTTATTCCCTTGTTCCAGGCTTTCCTTCAGTTAGTTCTCATCAGTGCTATGGTCGGACAAACAGAACTGCCTTTTCTTGGTGCTTGTTCATACCAGTTCTGGTTGATTTGCATGTGATGGTCTGATGCATACCCTCCAAACACAGGTTTTCTCATCTGTGGTGTGATTTTTAGAAATAATAGCCCTGAGGAACATGCCAGGCTATCAGAAAGGATTGCTGGTATAAATTCTTCACCCTGAGACATCTTGGGATTGGACTGTGATTTTCTTCATTCTCATTCACACTCTCCACCCAGGGAGTCTCTTATGTTCTTGTCCAGATCCAGACCTAAGTGCTAAGGGAGGTATAGGGTTGTTTTAGGACTTTCTGATAGTTTAGCAAACCCAGAGCATAAAATTACCAGTCTGCTTCCCTGTTTACATTTTTATTACTATTTAATTATAATTCTATAATCTTCTAGATGCTGTGGAGGATCTCAGGTCCTTCATTAAAAAAAGCCTTGTAGGATAAGTAACAAATAGAGAGGGCAAATGTGTTGTTGTCCATTTAAAAAGTTCAGCCTAAAGCCATGATTATGACCTTCTCTCCAAGACTGTTCCAG